>JAUZTB010000002.1:40132673-40146461 GCA_034780895.1 Rhynchobatus australiae
TGTCCCAAATGCTGTGCTATTTTGAAAAAAAAACAGGTGAATTAAAGAGGCAGGAAATCTACAAAACAATAAGTACCATGCAGGTATGAATACCTACAATGAGGTATCAGTTGCTAGTAATTAGTTATTGATGAAACAATTGACCAGAAGGAAAATAAACTATCATGGCAATAATGAAACAAAACAATTGTGCTTAAATTTAAGACACCCATTATTCTTAAGTACACTTCTAATTTAAATTACTTTGCAGTATTCCTTGTAGTAATCATTTTGGCTGATGCTCATGGCATCAACATCATGTGCAGTTCAGATAATAGACCTCAGACTTCCACCTGGGTTTTCCAAATGAAGCCTTTTTCTCAAAAACTGTCCACCGAAGCAATGAGCTCCAATAAAGAATAAATGTAATCAAACATGCTATTATAATACAATTTTAATTTGGATGACAGATATTCAACATTATTTAAAAATCATTGAGGTGTACCAATGTGTTTTGCAGTCTTTTTTTAGCTCAGTGAATGTGTCTGTCTAACTGTTGTTAAGAAAGAAAATTCTGTTAGTTCCACAATTGATTCATGAATGATGTCATTCCTCTGCTCATAATTGGTTAAATCTTCACCACATAGTGCTGACATGGCTTAGTTGGTAACAATCTTGCCTGAGTCAGAAGGGTGTGGTGCGTGCTCATGGTCAAAGCAGACAGTCCAGTGTAATGAATGTGGCATTGTCAGTGGTTAAGATATTTGGGCCTGTGCATTCAAATTCAACCCAAAGCATTGATTTTATTAAGAGGATAAAATAAAAACTAAAAAAACTTTAAACATGTTGTATGATCATTGCATAAGTATGATCAATTAGATACTGGGCTACAGAAAAATAATTATTTAGTACAAACAACAAAATATGAATTAAACTGAATATCAATGGTAAGCTTGCTTTAATGAAGTAAAAACATAATTCCTATTATATAGCTAATATGGTCCATTGTCTTTTATAAGTAACAACATTTTTTCTTAAGTAAACTATCTGATTTTAAGCATAAGCATAGATAAAATAAAATTCAGTGTTAGTACTTCTCATCATCAAACCCCTATATGGGTTCATTTTTTTTGATTTTTTTGTTTACTCTTACTCACATACAACTTGATTAAAATCAGCACAATTTTATTTAGCAAGGCAGGGAAAAGCAATAAGAAAAGACGTGTCAGAATCTTCTACTAGAGAAGTGATGCAAATAATTTTGCAGGAGCAACCTTTAAGAGGAAAGGGAAAAACAACACAGAGTTCAGTGCAGAGAATCTATAGCTAGAAACTTTTTATATTTATATATTTTTATATTTAGAAACTAATTATATTTTATATAATTAAATTATTAATTATTTCTTCAATTTTGTCAATATAACATTTTATTACCCTCTTGAAGCTTGAACACAAATCAAAAATTGCCTTGGCAAGCAGAAGTTCTACTCTTTTTAATAAGGTACTAAGTACAAACTCTTACTGCAACATTCGCTGCATGCGTGCAACTGAGAGAATTTTAACCATCGCAATTTACAGAATTTCTTCTTCACTAGGGACAACATAAATTATTACAGGACAGCCAAAAGATCACTTGCGGCAATCCTTCCGCTAGTGTGCTCTTGTATGAACCCAAAGTAACGAATGAAAATATTCGTTAAAGTTCCATTGTGATTTGTTGACTTTTCCTAAACAGGTCAGCGAAATATAGATCGAAGTTCTGAAAGCTCGGAAGAAAATCGAGTGTCTACTTTCTCTGTCCCCAAAGGTGAGAAGTAGGCTTATATTACACAGAGAATTGCATTGTCCATCATTAATTCTCAATAGAATCAAGATTATTGTAGGGGAATAAGAAATCTAATTTAGTCATGTGATATGTTTTTGTCCCATCTACACCCATTATACCCTTAATTTGTTATTAAACTTCCCTATCCATTTTACTCACTTCTTAATGAGTCCTTCATGTTAACTTTCCAAATGAGTGTGCTGTGCCACTTATCACTGTGGTGTTGGGTAAGCCATTTTAAACTCCAACTTCCGAGCTTCCCATTGCCACTATCAGTTTGCTGCCATCTGTAAATTTATCTTCCCACAGACACCAGTTTCTCTTTTCACAATTAGACCTCTGATTATCAAACACAATCACTGTTATTCTGAAGTCTCAAAAAAAAATCTCTCTCCACCACTGTGATTTGCCCCAACCATCAAAATCAGCTGACAAATTCTGAATTGAATCAAGGCTACATTGTTCCTGGTTGCAAAATGAGGGAAGTCTGGTCAGAGCTGAATGGGGGATAAAAGTCCAGTATTAGTGAGGTCAGTATGCTTTGACACTAATGGGAAAAAATTCATCCCATTGAGAAAGCATAGGATACCACCCCATTTACTCCTGCACATCCAACCATACCTAAACTGTGGACCAGTTTCATAATAAAACAAAGCACAAGTCAGCAGCAACCTACTATCTACTTTAATGCTTCCCTAGGGAAAGAATTCAGCTATTCAGACAATAAGCCTGATCCACCAATCAATTAGACCATGGCTGATCTGTTTCTCAGCTTCATTTACTCTCATTGCTTTTTATCTACAGATCTTCCTCCATGCAAACTCTCAGTGTATTGATCCACTTGTTCTAGAGTCTAAATCCAGAGTCTAAAGCATTTTGGAGAAGATTATTCCTGATTTCCAGTTCCCCTTGTGTGAAGTCATGCTTCCTGACATTACCCTAAAACAATCCATGGCTAATTTTAAGATTGTAATCCTTTGCTCTGGAATCTCTTACCAGTTTCTTTCTAAGTACTCTATTAATAAATCATCATAAACATTAGATTGTACTTCAGTTTTCCACAGTCAAGAAAGTGCAGGCCTAGCCTCTCCAACGTCATAATAAATTAATACTTTCAGCCCTCCACCACCCCCCCCCCCCCCTCAAGCAATACTACTACTCCTCATAACCTTGCAATCTAGGAACTTTCACATTACAACAATACCTCCCCCAATCCTTTCATCAACATACTGTTGCAATAACAGCTATCACTTACTGATAATCCAGCTCAAAATTTTTGGAACAACCTCCTTGTTAACTACACCTTTACATTCTATATTCTCTCTCTACCTCTCTCTCATTCAACAATCAACCCTATGGGGAGCTCCATAAATAGCTACTGTTAGTCATTTGTTACAATCTCAGTATTGGACATGGTTCATGTTGTCATGTTTGTTTTACCTTTGGCTTAAATTATACTGTGAAAACAAATAAAGCCACAAATGATTAGTTTCCACATCAATATCTGTATCAAATGTTGAGAACTTCTTTATTCTCCTAAACCCTCTGTAAGTTTATGGATCATTTGAAAGACAGAGCAAAAACTCCCAACAGTAATTAAAAAGCACAGTGAAACATGAAATCTGAAATAAAAACATAAGATTCTGGAGATGTCTGCAGAATCTCCAGCAATTTCTGTTTTTGCTGTACCATGTAGCTTTGGACAAGTGACAGTCTGAAAGGGACAGAGAAGTAATAGGACACAGGAACTCAAATGGCTAAAAGTAATCACAGCATCATATAAACAGCAAACCAAGTACTGGAGCTCATTTTGACAGATGTCAAAAATCAGAGAACTTAGGTTGAAATTTTATCATTTAGATGGCACTGAGAGCAAAAGGCAGTCTTCCAATCATCATATTATAACAAGAAAATGAAATCTTTGAAGGAGGTACAAAATAATTTACAAGGACGATACCAGAACTTGAAGATTATACACTATCGAGAAAACTGAGCAGACTAGGGCATACTTGTCTACAGAGGAAAAGTCTGAAAACTTACCTGGCAGAGACTGGGTAAACGTGGAGAAGTTTCTTTTGCTGATGGTTGCAGAAATTAGTTCCTGGACTTGTTGCCAGATGCACAGACTATAAATCTCGAGATTCATGTAAATGCAAGTAATTAAATAAACTAGTAATAAAAACCAAACATCAGGCATGGTGGTGGCAATGAAACCATTGTAGTATTGCAAACACCTATTTGCTTTACTTATGCCCCTGAGAAAAGGAAATCTGCCAACATTATGCAGTCTGTGACTCCAGTTCCTGAGTATTGTAATTCACTCTTAATTGTCCTTTGAAACAGCTTAGCAAACTATTCAGTTTAGAGGCATCCAAGAGTGAACAATAACCAACAATTATGAAGTGAACAAGTGAAACAAAAACATGTGAGGTAGTCCAAAATTAGGAACAATAAATATAAAATAAAGACAATATGGAATTCAGGGGAAACTTTTTGTCCAGTGAGTTATAAAAATATGGAATTCACGGGAAAGCTAGATAAGTGGAGAAGCAAGACGTTGTGGCCTGCTTCTGCTGTACCATTGTTGCAACAATTTAAGCAAGGTACTAGCAGTAAATCATGGGCACAAGTGGGAAAAGTAATCACAATATGATGAACTATATAAGGGAATAAAAATATTAGCTTGGTACACAAACTTAATCTATGGCCTGCTGCAAATTTTCAATCAATGAAGTACTTATTGCTATATTGTCGTGGGTGTTATACTGGAAATAAAGAAGGCAATTTGTGCACAGCAAGTCTCTAAAAATAGCAATGTTGCAATGACCAGGTATTCTAATAATTGAGGTATAACTATTGCCCAAGACATCTCTTGATCTATTCTGAGAAAGTATAATGGATCTTTTACATCCACCAGAAGAGATGGGCTGGTCCTCTGTCCAATGTCATAGCTAAATGAAGCCACCTCTGACATCCTGGCAATCCCTCAGCGTGACACTATAGTGTCAGCCTAGACGTTCGTGCCCAAGTATCCAGAGTGGAACTTGATCTCATAAGGAGGTATACAAACCTGGCATTATTATGTAATTCATTCTACATGTAAAAATTTGTGAACCCAAATTTTGAACATATTAAACACAATTTAATTCTATTTCAAGGATTTGTTCTTTGCTAAAAAAACTGAAGAATTAGCTCAAGTTCTTTGAATACACTTACTCACCCCCCATTATTTTTCATAAAGCTTCCAAATATCTGCTTGTTTGCCAGTATAGCTCATGATACTAAACTGCTAATTTTTGTAAATATGAAAAAAAATCATAATCAGCTTCACATTATTGGCCATTTTTTATTCATCTTTCAAAATGTACATCCTAGAAAAATAAAGGGTAATATTGAAATCAGTTCAACGCTTATAATGAAGCACTATATAATATAAATACTAATACCATAATCTAAACCAGATCTCTTCATTTTGTGTTAACAGTCAGATGGTATCGAGGGCCAGCAGGTCCACCAGGACAACGTGGTCCACCAGGCCCACCAGGATACCCAGGAAAATCAGGTGCCGGAGCTCCAGGACCACCAGGTCAACCAGGGCAGCCAGGTCCACAGGGGCTACCAGGCATGGGGAAGCAGGGTATTCCAGGAGCACCAGGAAAGCCAGGTGAAAGAGGGTATCCTGGACCAAAAGGGAGCATGGGACCTCTTGGCATGCAAGGACAGAAAGGTTTACCAGGTCCAAGAGGATTTCCAGGGCCAAATGGATTGTCCATTCCTGGTAAGCCGGGTGCACAAGGGCCGCCAGGTGCTTCAGGACCAATAGGTCCACCTGGGGAAAAAGGAGAACCAGGGTACCCTGGTCTAATTGGTGCAAAAGGAGAAAAAGGAACTGGAATACCAGGGCGTGCAGGAGAAAGGGGCCCTCCGGGACCACCAGGACCACAAGGAATTCGTGGTGAATCAGGATATGGAAAACCAGGAGCCCCGGGCCTTCCTGGCAAGCCAGGAGAAAAAGGTGAAAAAGGCTTAGCAGGTTCACCTGGATACTCTGGTGCACCAGGTCAAAGAGGACCGCCTGGGCTACCTGGACCACCAGGTATTGGAAAGCCTGGAGTGGATGGCACACCAGGGTTACCAGGACCTCCTGGACGCCAGGGTCCCTCTGGTTCCCAAGGCTCACCAGGTGAACCCGGACTTCCTGGTTTTGGAAGACCAGGCCCACCAGGACTTAAAGGGGACACAGGTTCACCAGGCCCTGCCGGATATCCTGGAGGGAAAGGAGAAAAAGGTGCCCCAGGTAATACAGGAGCTTCTGGACTTTTATGGCCATCCGGTCCACCTGGGCCTCAAGGTCTACGTGGTGCACCTGGTGCACCGGGTGCACCAGGAGCTAAAGGGGAACGGGGCTCAGCAGGTGCTCAAGGATATCAAGGACAAAAGGGTGAGACAGGTCCTGGGGGTGCCCCAGGTAAATCAGGAATTCCAGGAGAACCTGGTCTGCCTGGGCCAGAGGGTCCAAGGGGACCTCCTGGCCAAAAAGGTGCCATTGGACCCATTGGGCCACCTGGAGAAACAGGTGAAACTGGTCCTCCAGGTCTTACAGGGCCACCAGGATTCTCAGGTGAAGTTGGATTGAATGGACCCCCTGGACCTCCAGGTTTAAGAGGACTGCCTGGTTACCCAGGTCCTCCAGGATTCCCTGGAGAAAAAGGAGATCCAGGATCTCCAGGGCCACCAGGACCACCAGGTCTTTCTTCCAGCTTCCATGAGAAGTTACCTCAAGGACGACCGGGCCCTCCAGGCCCAGAAGGTCCACCAGGTCCACCTGGGCCCCCTGGTGCACCAGGGCCTCCAGGGGAAGGTGCACATTCAGGAAAGTATGGGGGCTACAATGGTTACATCATGCCAGGAGTCACAAATTCATATCCAGCTTTTACGGCCATTCTTTCAGAATCCTTTCCAGCAGCCCAACAACCTATAGCATTTGATAAAGTACTCGCCAATCAAAATAATGATTATGATCCTTCAACTGGAATATTTACATGTAAAATGCCAGGTATCTATCAATTTACTTACCATTTACAAGTCAAAGGAGGAAATGTTTGGGTTGGACTGTTCAAAAACAATGAACCTATAATGTACACATATGATGACTATACAGAAGGTTATGTTGATCAAGCCTCAGGAAGTTCTATAATACACTTACGTGAAAATGACCAAGTTCATGTTGAGTTACCTTCAGCTGAGTCCAATGGCTTATATTCTTCTGATTATATGCATTCATCCTTCTCAGGATTTTTAATTAGTCAAACTATTTGATGCACATCAATCATACTGGCAATTCCCCCAGCCACCCGCCATCACCCACAACCATCCCACCTCCAACGTAGCGGCGAGTTGTTTATACATGCTCGCGGAGTCCCAGCAATTCACACAGAATACTTTAAAAAGGCTTCACGACTAAAATGTTTTGGGTCTCTTGCAGGACACCATAGGGAAACATGGCACGTTTTCCACCCACCATCTACCCAGGGTGGGCTCTGGTTGAAACTCATTTCAAAAGTGCTTTATCGAACTGTCCCATTACTATCTCTGGTGAAATGGCAGTAAGGTTTCTCACCGTGTTTGAGAAAGTTCATGGAAAATACATTGCAAAATACATATCTATTGCCCACTGTTTCTAAGGAAATTTAGTGTCATTCACTCATCTCCATCCTACCAAAGAAAGACAGCGGAGAATTACCATTATTTCAAATAACTTAGTTAAAATGTATTTCTTCAAGAGTTTATAATGATCTATCACATAATGGTTTACTTGACTAACTGATCAATGCTTATTTTCGTCCACATCAACATCAAGCATTATATCCCTTCAGATGGAACCTAGAGGTATTTTCCAAATAATTACAACATGCAGCCATTTCTCATGGTAGCAAAAAAATAAGAGAACCCATTGTGTCACAGTGAATTATCTTTAAAGTAGCAAGTGCAAGTTTTGAGAAATATACTGTCAAAAAATTGAACAAACTAGATTTTTCATATTATGTTGTCTTAAACTGAAATATCACAATATAAATGCAATTTTTAAAGAAAAATTCATACTTTTCTGTTTTCCACACAGACCTACTCAAAGCCAATCTGCTCCACACCAATAATTATCTTAAAGATTTGACAAATTCTAAAATTAATTATTCCACAATTAAATCACAGAGAGGTGCTTTGGATAAGAGAGTTCCTTCTCCATTTCCAAAATAACAGGAAGCAACTGGCAATATTGTACAGTAAAATATGTTGAACCTTTTTTTATAAACCCGAGGCCTTAGAAACTGTATCAAAATGCATTAATAGCCACAAAGCATTTTATTATTTCAGAATGTGTATATAAAATAAAATTGTTTATGATGCTACTCTAAAGCTCGCTTGCTTCTGTTAAACCAGAATTATGGAAAATAGCCTCTGGAGGTGCTCAATCATTATAAGTTTAGCCATGCTGAGCCACAGATTGGCAAGAACGGCACATGACTTCTGAGCAAGTGTGGAGGTGGAGGGCATAGATTAGGGTTTCAATGGCTTGTGGTGAGTGGATAGGAATGGATAAGCCTGGTGGTGGGGCTCACCCGCTGTCAATCTCGAGAAGAAATTGGTCACTTGCAAGTTCTTCCACTGCACTGGGCCTTGCTGAACAACAGGGAAGTAGAACTGTCCACCAAACAGAAGACTACACATGGGACCTTTCAAGAAGAAAGCCTGCATCCAAGGGCAAGTATTCAGCATGCTGGACAGTAGAGGATCCAGCCCCTGAGTTTACTGTCAAACTCAAGGCCATGAAAATGGATGAATAGTCAAAGTGTTAAATCAGGCTCAAATGACAACCAAGGCAAAGATTTATAATGCTCACATCTGCAATATTCAACTGGTAATGAGCTCAGGATGTTTTCTCAAAGGGACAATGGACTAACACAAAAGTTGTGGATCTATACATTTAAATTCAGTTGTGATATACAAAAAACAATTTCAACATCAGGTGTTAATTACTGGAGCTATTTTTTATGGCTATTTAGTTTCCTTTTGATTATTTTGTAATTTTTGCTCTGTGATCCTTGATATGAAATATGAACTTTTGCCTCAGCAAGTGCATACAAATATTAGGGACAGAAATGGGCCAAAAGATTCTTCAACCTGCTCCACCATTTGATAAGGTTATGGCTGCTCTTCCATCTCATGTCCACTTTCCCATCTGATCTCCTCATTCTTTCATTCCTTTAGGGTTAGATTGCAGACTTGAATAACTGTGCAACAATAGTTCCCTGCTCGTTACCAAGCTTCTCAAGGATAATTAGAGTTATATAATAAATGCTGGCCTTACCAGCAGTGCCCAGTTCCCAGAAAATTAATGCTAAAACGTGCTGCCTGAGCTGCTGAATAAATCCAGCATTTGCTGCTGCTATTACTCCTACTCTAGCTCAAAGCTCTGTGTAAATGCAGCAAGATTGTACTTCAATCTGCTTGCAATATAGTCTAATGTACTACAGCTGCTATCCTAAAGCCTGCTGTACCTCCATGCTACAGATCTGCACTGTAGAACCAACACATCAAGATTGTTTTGCATAAAAATATTTCTTACCATTTTTACAAAAGAGAGTTTGAATTTCTTTAGCATTGTACAATAATTTTGTATGTTGCACAGAGGAATTAATTTTAAAATGATTGGCTCTCGGTGTGCACTTCTGAACATTTGTTCTTGGTCATATAAGCATATGACACACATATGCCACAGAATACCAGGCACACATAGTGAATTCAGGGTGCACCACAGACCTTGAAATCATATACCCTAAATTCATTTGTGCATTCAGACCTTCTTAATGGCATGGGCCAATCATGCTGAATCAGGCCATTCCTATTTACCTTGAGATTTAATGTCTCCTTTAGTGTTACACCTGGTCCATTATTGGGGATCTAATGTGTCAATCTTCTGACAGACAGGGCCATTTACAGTATTATGCTTGGTGTTCCCTCCATTCCTGACTCCTTACAATTAGAGCCCCCAATACCATGCTCTACCACCTCCCTACCTCATCCCCAGATCTCTGCCATATCATGGGACAACTGCCTACCTACTTCTTGGACCTCAGCCCAAAGAGATGAGTGCCTTTTCTTGAAACGGATCTCTCTCTGAAGTTCCCCATCCACACCTCTCTTCCACCATCCTCTCAACGCCATAAGAAACCACATAGAGACAAAGTAGGCCACATGGCCCTTCAATCTTCCTCAACAATTTATTAAAATCATGGCTAATCCTATATCTCAAGACCACTTTCCTACAAAGTAGAAGGCAGAGGGAAAATTTTTTTTTTAATTATTTCAAATCCTGCAGGATTTTCGAAGTGCCTTGTACCAAGTCTCTTTTAATTTCTCCACACCCAGTTACATGAGGAAGAAATAACAAAGTGGGAGAAAAGAATGATTTTGTTGGCAAAATATAAATAAACTAGATTGCATCATTTACAAATTTGAAAATGTTTTAATAAGCAGCAGAAAAGAGCATGTTAACATAATTAAATGTGCAGATATATTGAAAAGTAGCATCACATTGATAATTTACCAAAATGAACATATTAAGGGAATTTATAGCATCATTATTTCAATGGCAAAAAAGTTCAATTTCAGTTTTAGCTAGCAGTATGGAATTGCTGAGAAGCAATGCAGTTTATGCTAAACAGCTCCTGTAATTAATTTTTTCTGTTGGTTAATGAAACCTCATTATTCAAGAAGAGGAACAACCCAATAAAGATAAAGCTTAGATGAAATAATGTCCAAAAACAACGTATAAAACTAGAGGAAATGCAGCTTTTCCAAGTGAATTTGCCACAGTAAAGTTATTGTTAAAAAAATCTGGGTGCTATAAACTGCTATCCTTCATGTATTTCAATATTTCACAAATCAGTGTGAAGAAATGACAAAATGAAACATTAGTTAAAATAATAATTGTCATTTAAAGGTTATAAATGAAATTGGTTTAATTTTGTTCAAAGTGCAAAATTTTCACAGTAATGCTTTTAATTTGCTCATTGAAAATATTTTGAATGTTCAGTTGTTTGATCATTTATCATCAGCAAATAAATAATATGTCACAATACTATGCACATGGATTGATCAAGAGCCATTTTCATTTTGTCAATCATTTCTTGTGCAGTACCTCACTAACTGCCCAGGCAAAATCCATAAGAATGTTCTGAAAAGTTAAAAACTTCAAACTTCATATGGTGGAAACCTGGAATACGAACAGAAAATGCTATGAACACTCAGGTCAAGCACCTGTGGGAAGAGAAAAAGAGTTAACATTTCAGGTCAAAGAACTTCCAGCAGAACTGGGAAAGAGAGAAGAGCAAGCTAGCTTTTAGTTGCAGAAAGGATGAGAAGAAAGGGAATATATCTGATAAAGTAAGGCCAGGATTAATATGGGAATAAGCTGTGCATGAATTCATCCAGCTAATGAGACAACGGAGGCAAGAAACACTGTTTCCATTAACTCATCAACAAGATATCCTGTTTTACACCTCAATTCTAAAAACTACCTTATATTCCTTTTGAACTTTCCATCCCTCCCTCAACCTCTCTACAACATAAAACTAACTTATTTTCTCTCTTTCCCTATTCTAAAGAAGGGTGTTCGACCTGAAACATCAACTCTGTTTCTCTCTCCATTGATGCTGCCTGACCTGCTGAGTGTTTCTAGCATTTTCTGGTAAGACATATCTGATCCCCCATGTTCTAAAATTTCAACTATATTAGTATGACATTACTACCTTTTATAATCAATTCACATTGTCTCTCATCATCTCATATTTATTCAAGTACTCAAGCACTTTGCTCCTGATGACAATTCCAAACATCTTCCTAGAACTGACAAAACTGAAAGATCGATAGTTTCTTTCTCATTTCATCTTAAATAAAAATGGCATTAACATTTTTCAAGTCAACAAGCATTAATCTCATTTTTTTAAAAATTGTAAAATTACAAATAATGCAACTGCGATGTCCTTTTGTTTACTACCCTAAGTTGAAAGCCATTAGATCCTAAATATTGTGACAGAAAAGATTCTGCAGATGCTGGATAATTGTCTCTCCTATGTCCCATTACTTTATCCAATACCATTTTGCTTAATTGAATTAAAACTCCTTGATGTGCTTTTGACTTTCTTATGAAAGTGGTATTTCATCCTCTTCCACTGTGATGAAAATATTCATCTAATATATTTGTCATATCCTTCTTATAGAATATGATATCAAATACTACCTTTATATAATTGGTTTGCATTACTCCAGCTCTCCTAATATATCAATGAAAACTTTTACTACTGGCTTTGAAAACTCTTGTAAACTTTTTCACTCCACTCTTATGCACCACACTGCATTTTCCCTGTCCCTCTCTCTTCACTTCCAGTGCAGGCAGTGGAAACCTGGAGGAGGTTACAGTTGGTAGGCTACTGGAATAGCATGAAACCAAAATCATTGGTACAAGTGTATGGTGGCTAGATTAATGGACTGGTTTCTGGAGACCTGGAATATTAATTCAAAGGTAAGTGAAAATCCCACCATCGCAACTGGGGAATTTAAATTCAAATAAGTCTGGGCTAAAAAGTTTGTACTTTTAATAGTCATTTGGTTCACAAACTTCCAACAGGGAAAGGAATCTGCTGCCCTTTATGTGACACCAGATCCACACTAGTATGGTCGACTTTTAAAGGCCCTCTGAAATGGCCAAGCCAGACACACAGGTCGAGGGGTATTTTGGAATGGGCAATGAACAGTGGCTTACTGTCATCACTCATTTCATGTGAATAAATTAAAAACAAAGTCAGGATGATCTTAACCCACCATTTTATAGGATGAAATGTATAGGAAATTGGATTGACAACAGGAATCAGAATATTGGTAAATAGGTATTGCTTGAATTGAAAAGGGGATGATTATGGTTTGCCACAACTCAACGCTGAATCTCTTGACATGCACAAATGGCTTGTGGCTCATCAAAGTTAAGATGAATTTAAAATCTGAAATCACAACATATATAGATTTTCCAAATGCCAAGGAGTGGTTTTAAAAGCCCAGTCAAAACAACTAGTTCAGTGGACAAAGATAACAGGTGGAAATTACATTCTAATGTCAACAGGTAGGAGATAATAAATTTTGGAGATAAACCATGAATGACAGAATACACTCAATGGAAAGATGCCAAAGGTTGCAAATGAACTTCAAATGAATAAAAGTTGAAATTCTGAGTATAAAATAATTAAAGGTATTTTTGATTCTACAAACAAGCCCATAAAGGAAATATTAATGATAATTCTGAACAAAACATTGATTAGGTTTCCATCTGTGTGTAGCATGGAATTCAGGGCTCTCAGTTGTAGAAGGAACAATAACATCATCGAGCATGTAGAATCAACAAGATGATGCCAAATATGGTAAACCAGAATATTAAGGGACTTTGGGTACTTGGACTGTTTCCATCCATGCAGAAAAGTCACATAGGAGATTTTATAGAAACTTTAAACAAGTACTGAAGATCCTAATTGTGATTAAACTGAGTCTATTTTTTCCCAGTGGCTGCAGAGTCCATGAAGAAGGATATTGATCTAAAATTGTCAATGAAGGAATAAGGATTAAGCCCAGAGAAATTTCTTAGTGAAAGGTGGTCAGATACCACATCAGGAAGTGGAGGAAGAGACCTTTGCCTTATTAAACTAAAATGAGATAAATCCCAGCAGCTATATTGCCACTGGGGTAGTGAAGTGGGAGTTATTTGAGGACTGGCACTCAGAGAGTGCCATGATTATTGCCAGAAATTTGGGTTCAGACCTCCATGGCTTGCTGCTTGTGGTCACAAATAAATTATATCTTGAGCAAATAGAAGCCATCCCCATTCAAGGACTGTGCTGATCTGTGATGGTGAATATGTAGAGCCACTACAGTTGGTA
>JAUZTB010000002.1:40186929-40197412 GCA_034780895.1 Rhynchobatus australiae
CTGAATGCACCCAGAACTTGCTTCCAGATGTGAGCTGAACATGCTCCCAACTGATGTAAAAAAGAAAGATGAATTTATTATTTTTAGAGGTCCCTCCCATGACAAATTAGTGGGAAGCCCCATTCTGAACAAAAATAGGGAGGACTTGCGAAGCAGTATTATCTTTGGGTGAATTAATATCAAGTGGTGGACAGACAAAAATCAACCAGACCAAAAAGGACCAGAACAAGTCATGTCTAGGAAGTGGATAAAAATCCCTGACAGCTATCTAAGCCATGCTCCCAGCATTCTCAGAAAGTTTGACTAAATGTTTCTGAATCTCCAAGTCATTCAGAAACATTCAAAACAATTGAAATTCAATTAAACAATAAAAAATTGCCTTGAAACACTCTAAGTGATTAAAAACATTAAAGCAAGCTAAGTAATTCAAAACTGCAAATTACCTCATACTTGTACTTGTCCCTCAGACAATCCTATTCATTCAAATGAATTAGTTCAATGGTCCTAAATCAGTGCCAAAATGCTGAGGGTTCAGCAGGCAAATTCCTCAGCGGAAAATTTGTTGGGACATTTAGAAAGTTCATACTTTGCTGTTGGACTCCATAAGGAACCTAAAATTAATAGGGGCAACATCATGACACAGTGATAGTGCTACTGCATCACAGTCTAATGACCTAGGATTGAACCTAACCTTGGAAGATGTCTGCATTGAGTTTGCACATTCTCTCTATGATGCTCGAGTTTCCACCAGGTGCTCCAGTTTCCTCACAAATCCTAAAGATACGCTGGCAGTTTAATTGCTTATTCCTAAGTGTAAGTAGAGTTGATGGATATGAAAGAAAGAGAGAAAAGTTGTGGCATACAGGGAAATAAGGTGAGGAGGAATGCGATAAATAGGACTGCGCTACTGACAGCCTGAATGGATTCAATGAGCCAAATGGCTTCCTTCAGGGCACTAACAAGTCAAATGTACAGCTGGGAAAACAGCACAAGAACTTTGCCAGGAAATTTGAGGCCTCTGTGCTCATGTCAAGGTCCTGAACTTGCTAATACACACAGCAGTAAACACCTGCAGCTCAGCACATTCTGGTCCTTTTCTGTAGTGTTCAAAGACACTCCAAGATGAAAAAAAACCAAAGATCTTGTTAAAAANNNNAAAAAAAAACCTCAAATAGCTATGAGATTTTTGAAATGGTTCTTGGAAGATTTAAATAAATTAATCAGAAAGCACTTTCACATCAAGATTTGTTTTTAAATATCAGAGGTTCTTGCAGCCTCTCCCTTTCATTCTGGTTTCTTAAATCTGTTGCTATAGTCTCTGGGAAACTCACAATCTAATCAACGGGCATGAATTCAGTTTCCAGCCCCCTGCTGAACACCTCTGGAAGTCCAGCAACAATTTGTTAACAGCACTTTCTCGACTTTGATAGGTTCACTATCATTACCCCACAAAATCTGAACCATTATTTTCTTGAATATTTTCCATGCATAAAAAATGCTGGCTCAGTCCCCTATGGTACTTGCAAACAAACATAGTCTCATGTCTCAATGTAACACTGGGGTTATGGAGCAATTTTTAATTTACTTATTAATTTTCTGAGATCTGATGTCACTAGCAATGCCAGCATTTATTGTTCATCCTTAATTGCCCTTGGGAGCAGGTGGTTGATGAAGATTTTTCTACAACACTCTTGGGTAAGGTTCCAAGATTTACACTCACAGATGATGAATGACTGGTGATACTTTTCTGAATTGCCAAAAGATGCTTTTAAACAAGGTGCTTCAGCCCAGAATGGCCCACTCCTCACATATGCCCTGAGCTATTCCTGAAGCCTCACCAACCTGCAGCAGTTGTGCAGATCCAAGCGTTCTGCCTCAGCTATCCTGTCAAGCAGAGCTGTATACAAGCTGCAGGTCACACATCCTTAATACCTGCAGCTGGACCACTAATGGCCTGTTGACAGCCCACTTCTTTCAAAGACTTTGTCTAAGATATCTTTAATAGTCACATGTACATCAAAACACACAGTGAAATGTGTCTTTTTCCATGACTGAGAATGTGCTGGGGGCAGCCCGCAACTTTCACCACTCTTCTGGCGCCAACATAACTTGCCCACAACTCCTAACCTGTATGTCTTTGGAATGTGGGAGGAAACTGGAGCACCAGAAGGAAACCCACGTAGACACACGGGGAGAATGTACAAACTCCTTACAGACAGCAGCAGGAAGCAAATCATTTCTGATATTTAAAAATAGTTGAAATGGATTTAAATAACGAAGAATTATTTTAAAAAACAACTACATTTACTGAAAAGCAGGTTTAAATGACAGAAATCTTTTAAAACATTAGGACTAGATCATACAAAAACAAGCCAGCACTTACTATTTTTAACCCAGTTCATCATTCGACATATGCCAGCCAGCTCCTCCAATACAGACCTGACTTCCATGATGATGCAAGTAGGCGTGGAAGCCAAGAACAAGCTGGTTTACAAACAGTAGCTAGTCATCAGTTCTCTATGGAACCACTCACTAGCAAGTAGCATTGTCTGGTCAATTAAAATTAGAGCCTCTGTGCCTATTCTGAAAGATATGTTGAACTTCATAAAAAGGAGAATGTTTTCGTAATGACTTGGTCAACAATTGTTCTCAAACAAGACTCACTAAGAATAAGTTAACCATTCAATCATTGAATTTCTACTTGAAGAACTTTGCTATCTGCAAATTGGCAAACGGATTTCCCTATAACATTATGGCAACTAGACTTTAAATGTTGAAAAGCATTTTGTGACACCCTTGTATGTGAAATGTGTTATACAAATGCAAGATCTTCTCATGCTTATAGAAATGATAGCTTTGCAAAAATGTTGCACTTCTTTACTATTCCCTTTTATAGTACAAACTTTCTTGCTGTCTTTCCCATAATAGATTATCATGTAAAAGGATACGATTCTCAGTATTCTGAAGAAGAAGAACAGGAAGACAGTGATGACAGCAGAGGTGGGTAACACTATATACATTTAAAAAAATCATCCAGCAAAAACCTTGAGTAAAGGAAAATAAGGAAGACCAAATCATTTTTTTCATTAAGATATTTTACCCACATGGAGTAGATTTTCAAACTTGCACTCTTCAGATAATTTCTAAATAAATTATTTTGAGTTAACAGTTCACCTTTACGATGTACAATCCCCTCTCAAAAAATAGATGATATTTTTAGACTGCTTTTAATGGTATATGTGTCAAAATACCATCACCTTAATTTTCTAAATTACAGATTTTGAAGCAGAACAAGGACAACATGGGATACGAGGACCACCAGGCCCACGAGGACCACCAGGCCCACATGGCCCCCCAGGTTCTCCTGGAAAAGATGGCATTGGGGCGCCAGGAGCCCCTGGCAAACCTGGCAGACCAGGGGCACCAGGACTGTCAGCTATGGGAAAACCAGGAATCCCTGGAGCACCAGGAAGACCAGGTGAATCAGGAGCCCCAGGAGAAAAGGGCGACAGAGGACCCCAAGGGATTCCAGGACCCAGAGGCAAAGCAGGACCCGTAGGATATCCTGGGCCGGCAGGATTATCTGTTGCTGGTAAACCAGGACCCCAAGGGTCACCAGGTTCTGCAGGAGCACCAGGTCAACGAGGGGAAAGGGGACTGCCAGGGCCCATGGGTCTTCCAGGGGCAAAGGGGGAAATGGGAGCGGGAATGCCTGGGCGTCCTGGTAGCAGAGGGGAAGGAGGCCCTCAGGGGCCACCAGGCCTGCCTGGACCAGCAGGAATAGGAATGGCTGGTGCCCCTGGTCGTCCGGGTGCACCGGGTGAAAAGGGGGCCATGGGCTCACCAGGTCCAACAGGATATACAGGCGCACCAGGCCCAAAAGGACCAGTAGGAAGTCCCGGATTACCTGGAATGGGAAAGCCCGGAAAATCAGGTGCACCAGGGATGCCAGGAGCCCCTGGAAGTAAGGGTGCCGCTGGTCCACAGGGTTTGCCCGGTGCACCTGGACTGCCTGGTTATGGAAAACCAGGATTACCAGGTCTCAAAGGAGAACCTGGTGCTATAGGTGCCACTGGTTACCCAGGTGAGAAAGGAGAGCCAGGACCATCTGGGGCACCTGGAGCTCCTGGATCCAGAGGATCACCAGGTTCAGCCGGTCCACAAGGCCCAAGAGGCTCAACAGGTGCAATGGGTGCAACAGGAGAGAAAGGTCCTATGGGACCTGCTGGTCGGCCTGGATATCCAGGACCTAAGGGTCAGATGGGACCAGCTGGTGCCCCTGGAAAATCAGGAATGCCAGGACTGCCAGGTACACCAGGCCAGGAAGGACAGCGAGGACCAGCTGGCGCCAAAGGCAGTATGGGACCTGCTGGTGCACCTGGTAAACCAGGAAGCCCTGGCCTTCCAGGTGGTCAAGGACCAGTAGGGTATCCTGGTGAAGCAGGGGCAAGAGGAAATGCAGGCCCACCTGGCCCAAGAGGTCCAGCTGGCGCTGCAGGTGCTCCAGGGTTTCCTGGAGAAAAAGGAGATCCAGGACGTCCTGGCCCACCTGGTCCTCCTGGAACCTTTTATGGGAAAATAAGTAGTGGCCCACCTGGTGCACCTGGAGCAGAAGGACCACCAGGCCCTCCAGGTCTTCCTGGCCCACCAGGCCCACCAGCAGAAATGTTTACACCACCAGGCAAGTACAATTATAACGGTTACATTAAATCAGGAGAGCCCTCAACTGGGTTGCTCAGTCCCTACCCAGCCTTTACTGCTATCCTTTCCCACTCATAATACCGTACAGGAGAACCAATAGTGTTTGACAAATTAGTGACCAATTCAAATAGGAACTATAATCCATCAACTGGCATTTTCACATGTGAAATACCTGGTATCTATCAGTTTACTTATCAGGTGCAAGTCAAGGGAGCAAATGTTTGGGTTGGATTATACAAAAATGATGAGGCTGTGATGTACTCATATGATGACTATACAGAAGGTTATATTGATCAGGTCTCAGGAAGTGTGATCTTATATCTACATGAAAATGACCACGTCCATGTTCAGTTACCCACAGAAGAGTCTAATGGTTTATATTCTTCAGACCTCATGCACTCATCATTCTCAGGGTTTCTAATTGTCCATTCATGATGTGCATCAGTTTGGAAATATCCAGTGGTGTGCTGATATTCTATTCTGAGTGAGGAACAACACAATTTAGTTAACAGAACAAATTCATAAAAGATCAAAGTGTGATTGTTGTTATATTAAAAAATATACAGTTCTGACCAGTAAACTGTTGTGTTGTTTTCATCTACTAAATAGCATCTGTCTGAAACAAAACCTGCAGGTTTAGGATATGCACCTTTGAGATGGTAGCATACTGTTCTTCTGATAAAATAATTTTCCAAAAAATTCTGAATATTTGCATAAAGTTAACTAAATTCTTTTACAAAAATAGCCTTGTTAACATGTCATTTCAAAATTGCTCCTTTGAGATACCAACACTCCGATTATCCATTTTTGCAGAAAATGTTTGTATGAAAATGTATTTTGGTGCTTGAAATTTATTGTTCCACCCTTAACAACTAACCACCTCAGTCTGATTCAGCTAAACACAATCTGGAAAATCTGTTATTTTCAATGGTATTATACACATTCAAGTACTTCAATGTTCATCTTTTAACTATGTCAAGATCTGTCTACCACCATTACTTTATGTATTTCAATAGTAAATTACTTATTATGCTATTCAAACTGTAAAAGGCATATTATGAATTCTAGATAAATCTAATGACATTGATCACGTATGTATTCTCCAAAAATATACATGCATCTGAAATACAAACATGTAAATTATACTGTAGCAAATCATGAAATATTTCTCTTTGTAATTGATCAGTTAAAAAGTGGATTTCTCAAATCTGGCAAAATTACAAATGCATTTTTGTTACCGTGCAGTTAAATAAATGGTGATTGTTACAAATTTTGCTACTTCATTGGATATTCTGAGAAGTACAACATCCCTAATCAAATTCATAAGCGGGCCTTTGATCAGGAGGATAATATTATGCCAATATCTAGTTCAATAACAGCAAAACCTGGCTGGTCATTACCATTATACTTTTCATCATATGCATGACCTTGCAATACCAGCCAGATTCCAGAACAACACAAATTACACAAACGATGTTTCACAGTAAATATTAGCTATTCTGTCCTTCACTTAGAAAATGCAAAATAATAAATTAGCAGCTTTTTCCTGAATAATGGCCTACTTTATTTTATGCATTGGTATTGCACAAATTTACCAAGCACAACTTCCCAGTCTCTGTCATTGTTCCAGGTCCAAATCCACCAAAATTTATCAAACAAGATAGGAATGAAAATCTCAGTTTCTGTTCCTCCTTTGGCACTCTGCATTGAGAAATTAGTCTGGAATCAAAATTTTGATCTTCATTTGAAAACATGTCATTTTGATGTAGGATTTGTGGAAACTACATTGTTGGCCCAGCAGGCATCCAACCATACTTATATAACGCAATAACTTTCACTCATGTAACACCTCTAACAAAGTGAACAATTCCCAATGTTTCACAGCTGCATAATCATTCACAATTTGTCACTGGGCCACAAAGTAAAGTGATAGAAATGGAGAGATTACAGAAGTGGGATTAAGCTATGGAAGGATTTTAAAGCAAGATTGAGAATTTTAAAATTTAAGTGATGTCCAAGTGGGAGTCAATATGGATCAGCAAGCACAGGACAATAGCAGTGGGACTTGGTGCAGGCAGGGTTTAGATAAACTCGAGTTTGTAGAGAACAGAAGATGGGGTGCTAACTTGGCGAAGATTGAAATTTGATACTTGGAATAACAAGCATGGAGGAGGGGCTCACCAGAGAATGTGGCATTCCCCCAAAAGTATCAGTAACTCCTTCTTCCATTAAATTTCAATGGTGCTCTAATGGTATGTAGATCAAGCAATTATGATTAGAAAAAAAGAGGGCAACACTCTTGCCTGAGTCAGGTTCAAGTTCCACTTCAGACAACTGAACACAAAAGTAGATTCATAACCTGGCATCTGGTCAGGAAGATAACTTTATGCCAATATCTAGTTCAATGAAAACATGACCACTGAAAGAGTCTTTCACCCCAGATTAGTGCTCTTTCAGATGAGACACTTAAAAAATGACCAATTTCTTGTCGGAGGTAGGTGCAAAAAAAATCCAGAGGTACCATTTAGCAAAAAGCAGAGAGCTGGTTCCCAAGTTTCCCACATCACTACAGTAATGACACCTCCAAAGGAATGAGTTAGAAAAACTGAACAGGTTCTTGCCTAGAAAGGTAGGATGAAGGATGGGCATACAGGTGAGCATTCCACCTGCGAGACTAGCAGTAGGCAACATAAGTAAAAGGTGGTCATTAAATACATTCAGAAGAAATTCAGGATTTTTTTTTACAGAGAGTGGTAGATGCCTTAAAAGCACTGCCAGGGAAGTGGTGGAAGCAGATATGATAGCAATGTTTAAGAGGCATTCAGACAGGCACGTGAACAGGCAGGAAATGGAGAGATATAGACCATCTGCAAGCAGATGGGATTAGTTCGGAATGGCATCATGGTTGGCACAGATACTGTGGGTGGAAAGGCCTGTTCCTGTGCTGCACTGTTCTATGTTCTATGTTTAGGTCGGAACTTTTATGCTGCACCTCAGCCTCCCAGTTCCTGTGGAGCTGTTACTTTTCCAACAATACATAGTGGAGTTTCCAATTCAAAGAACACCTTGCGTTTACAGTTGATTTGAATATGGATCTATGGGCCATTGTCATCAAAACAGTCCTGATGCTTTTTGGTAGAGAAGCCAAAGGTCCCTTCAGAGATGAGATGTTGAATTTCTTATTGGGTGGGCAACATGGTCTGCGTCGATTCGATGGGCCGAATGACCTGCATCACTGCTGTATTGTTTTATGACTCTATGAGAATTAAGGTGGATTCAGAGCAGTCCTGATGCCATGATTCCTGTTGATTGGGAGTTGTCAGGTTGTTTGTGAGGTGCTGTCAGAGTAGAGTTACATTTGCGGGGTCCTTGAGACCTACAACATTGATTTTCTTGAGGCAACATTTCTACTGCCACCACTGTTTGGGACTAAACTGATATCGATTATACAGTAGGTAGTCCAACAGTCCTGAATACTTGTCATGGTGCCTGCAGTCTCTCGCCCAGATGACAACATAACCCACAAGTGCCAATGCCTGGAGTTAAACTATTGCCAAGGTCTTATGCTTGTACCTCTGTCGAAAAAACTGTTTACAACAAGATTGTGCTTCAAGCATTTTGTCAGGAGATAAACTCTGATGGAGTTAGCCTTCACTACTCACTTCCTTACCAATCCGGCCTCTCAGATGATTGCAGCTTTTCCAAACATGACATTCAACTGTTCCTAGAAAAGTTGTGGGAGGTCAGGATGGGTAAGAGAGTCAGGAAAATGAAAAGGAAAGGAAGGGACAGAAGTCTAAGTAGGAAAAGTCTGAATGAAGGGAGGGAGCTGAATAGGAGTGGAATACCTTCAGGTCAGCACTCCTTCTGTGGTCTTGCTCCCTTGTCCCACAGCAGCACTCCAAAGACACACTAATCCTAATCACTTCCTCTATCAAGCAAACTGCACTCAAGTCCAGCCCAGTGCTGAGGAACTGCTGCTCAGTGATGGCACATCGAGATTTTTGCTCAGGTCTGCAGAGTGAGGGAGGGCATGGGAAGAACTTTCAGGAGTCGAGGGACTGCATTGAGGAACTGAGGAGAGTAGAGTTTAGATCAGTATACTTAATTGGCAGTTTTGTCACACTCATTAAAAAAAATGAAAATGAAAAATACAAGAACAACTCCATTGACAGTCTAGGCCAGTTTAATAGAATTATTTTTCAAAGGTTAATTTATTCAAGTTCCTAGGTGTAAACATCACCAACAGCTTGTCCTGCTCCAAGCACGTAGAAGCTATGGCCAGGAATGCATACCAGCATCTCGTCTTCCACAGAAGGCTAAGGAAATTCGGCATGTCCCCGTTAACCCTCACCAATATTTTATAGATGCATGATGCATCAAGGCTTGGTATAGCAACTGCTCTGCTCAAGACCACCAGAAATTGCAGAGAGTTGTGGACACAACTCACTTTATCACAAAAGCTGGCCTCCTCTCCATGCACTCCATACTTCCTGCTGCCTCAGAAAAGCAGCCAGCATAATCAAAGACCCCTCCCACCCCACACATTTTCTCTTCTTCCCACTTCTATCAAGCAGAAGATAGAAAAGCTTGAAAGCACACACTACCAGACTCAAGGACAGCTTCTATCTCACTGTTATAAGACTCCTGAATGGGCCTGTTGTATGCTAAAGATGACCTCTTGACCTTACAATCTACTTCATCATAGCCCTTGTGTCTTATTGTCTACCTGCACTGCACTTTCTCTGTAACTGTAATACTATATTCTGCATTCTGTTCTTGCTTTTCCCTTGTACTAACTTATGTACTAATGTTTTGAAAAGATCTGTATGGATGGCATGCAAGATGAAGTTTTTCACTGTATCTCAGTACATGTGACAATAATAAACCAATTACCAATTAATGAATACTAATTATTAACAATAAAAACCTTCCCCTATTCTGCCATCCTCTTTTTCTCAGTGAACAAATGTACATAAAATTATTCCTGCTGAAAACTAAATGTGAAGGCTCCTCAGAAAATCAACATTTGCAACTAAATAGTTTTTTTTCTGTGCACGACAATGACTCAACATTGTACAAAACCAGAAAATAAACATAGCAGCATAGGAAGAGGTTAGGGTGGGCAGGGCAGTCAAATAGAAGAGTCTTCAGGCACAATCACACAAGTAGGGTGTGGTGGCCATGAGAATGGAACTTTGGGTGGAGATTTCCAAAGGCTGAACTGCTGTGGTTAGATGAGTGTCCAAACAATAACAGTGGGATTTTGGGTTAAAGCATGTAAATACTTAAATATGTGGATAGGAGGACAATAAAATGTTGTGGTTATTTCACTTCAGGCAGTAAATGAATCCGAGAGAACCGATCAGCTCTAAGCAACGTTGGATCCTGTTTTTTGATTAATTATCCTAGGAGATTGCTTATAGGATGTTTTAAAAATCATTAGAATTTAAGTAGTTTATATTGTGCAAGATAAAGTGCACAAATCATTGGTGGAAACTTGTTCTACAGAGTTCATTTTAGTAACTGGAGTGTCATGTTAATTGAGTCAGACTTTGTCCAATTTATAGTTGTTGACACTAAGCAGAACTAAACTAAGTACTTAGTTGTGACAATACTGAGCATGCTATCATGGGTTATGATCATATATCAGATATATGCTTATGAGGCATACTAATCTGTGTGCTCAAATTTCTATTATATGCTTTGGTTACATAAAGGATATGCTCTGCCTAGTGCGCTTGCCCTTAAAATTTATCCCTTATATACTGTAGAAGGTACT
>JAUZTB010000002.1:41576150-41586567 GCA_034780895.1 Rhynchobatus australiae
TATCCTGACTCCAGTCCTGTACCAGTGTGTTGCATTTGGGTTCTCTGTGAGCTTGCTCTTGCTCAACATTGTGACAGTCTCAGCTTGCCAACCTGAGAAAGACCCATTTATTCTGTTGACTATTTCTCAATTTGTGCTGGAACATTATCTGAATTCCATGTCCTCTAAGCTTGTTAACCAAACCCCTGTGTAGGATGCCTTCTGAAAATCTAAATGCATCTAATCCATCAGTTTCCTCTTATTTATTCTGCCACTCATATCCTTGAATAAATTTAGTCAAATATGATTTCCCTTTTGACTTTGCTCAGTCCTATGATTCTTTTCTACTTATCCTCTTCTAACTGTTCTCCTTGTTGTTAAACTATCTATAATCATTTATAGCCTCTTTCTGTCCTCATCACAACTTAACTTCCTTACTATATTTGTGACTTGGCAAATGTAGCAACCACTCCTTAGGATACCATTCAATACCAAAACTGGCTGCTGATTGATCTGTCTAAGGGCTATGTAATGGAAATGTGCATGTGAATGAAATGTTTAGGTTAATGGCCTCAAAGGCCAATCCTTGTCAAAACCTGTTGAATTCTTTAGGACCTCTGCAAAAAGGCCATTGGTCAATACTTGTACTCAGCTCTGTCACCTGTCCACTTAAGAAATAGAATGAGGTCTTTAGGAGTCATGTCTTCCAAGCTAGCTAAAAACTGTGAAAGTAAATACACCATGAGGTCTGGTATTGTACCAAACTAATGGATCCTGTCCCTGGTACCTGTGCTTGTTTAATGTAATTCAGTCAGCATAACAGTGTTGATACTGCACTGCTGGGACAATATAAAGAAAAAATTAGGCCAGGCACATAGTTTGCCATGTAAAGTGCAAGTAGACAGAAACAAGATTATAATCAATCAGGTGCCTTTTTTTTAAACACACACTAAGATACTTACAATGCATAGAGGTGGTTTACCAGCACCACTCATGGAAGCTCATTTATAATGGTAAGTTGGTGGAGACATTGCAGCAAATCTGGGTTCACATTATTACAGCCTTTCAAGGAGAAGGGCACAAGAACAAAGGATATCAAGTCAGTTACTAACAGTGTCTATTAGAATTTCTAGTAATGTGCAGGATCAAGAACATATTTCTCCAAATCAGTCCAGATTCTGCAAAGAGCACAAAGAATCAGAATCAGATTATTATCACTGACATATGTTGTGAAATTTGTTTTTTGCAGTAGCAGTGCAAAGACATAGAATTACTATAAATTATGAAATAAATAAATAGTGTACAAAAAGAAATAACAAAGTCGTGTTCACGGACCATTCAGAAATCTGATGATGTAGGGGTATAAGCTGTTCCTAAATCATTGAGTGTTTGTTCTTGAGGCTCTTGTACCTCATCCCCGATGGTAGTAACAAGAAGAGGCAGGTCCCGGATGGTGACAATCCTTCGTGATGCATACCTCCTTCTTGAGAGGCACCACCTCTTGAAGCTGTCCTCGATGCTGGGGAGGGTTGTGCCCATGATTTTGCAGGCTGAGCTTATGACCCTCTGCAGCCTCTCATGATCCTGTGCATTGGAGCCTCCATACCAGGCTGTGATGCAACCAGTCAGAATGCTCTCCTCCGTACATCTACAGAAATATGCAAGATTCTTTGGTGACATATCAAATTTTCTCAAACTCCTAACGAAGTAGAGCCACTGTCAGGCCTTCCTCACAATTGCAACAACTTGTTGGGCCCAGGATAGATCCTCCGAGATGTTGATGCCCAGGCAGCTGTTTGATTGAAATCAGTGGCTAATTCAAAGTTGGCCTAGATTTACTACTCTGATTAAAGAAGGTTGATGTTACTTCTTTGGCATGGTGTTACACTTGTGGTTTTCCAATCTGCAACTCAGACTCCCACATCATCCTCACTCTCATCCAATTCACTGGAGCTGCAAAGTTGAGGGAAGAAAAGATGGATGAGCCTGTTCCAATTTTCATTTCAGTGACTATAAATCGGCCTTGTGTCTGGACCATGCTCTTGGCTTCAAGTCTTTCAGGAATGAGATGTGTCATAGTGTTCGTTTGCTCTCGATATATCTTGCAGAAAAAGGACAAACTAATCCACTCACACCTCTTCAAAACAAAATGATACAAACTAAGCAGTTACCATCAATGGCAGCTTACATTGGTTGAGAACAGTAGTTTATAATGGCTGCTTGTACTAAATCTCCTCAGAGAATGATCGTTACTGTGTTTTCTTTTGCTTTATTATTGGCTTCAAATCAGTCATTTCTAATGAAAACTGAATAATTCATTAAGAAAGCAAGCAAATAATATGTGCATTCATTTTCATTCCACGACCACTAAACATTGCACATTCCACTGAATTATTCTGACAATTATCGGAGGTATCATTTGATTGTATTACAGTGAACAACGCTTCTGATCACACATTTTTATGTGCCAGTTTCCATCACTTTTTTCTATGTGACAGGTTAGGGCCTGAGGTCTAAAATGGAGACGTCTGCAGCAAAATATTAAGATATTCTTGGGATGGTGATTAGTTAAACTCCTGGAAGTAATTCAAGGCAGATTCTGACAATCGTTCCTTGACGGTTTGTTTAAAGGCTTCCGCAGGGATTGGATAAAGTGTTCCTCTGTACTATGTGAAGGGCATGTACACTAACTTCTCTGGTACAGGGAACAAGACTCAGATTTTTACTCATTAGTGGAAGAATGGACATTATGGAATTACAATGATTATCTAGCTGTGAGAAAGAACCAACTGATTATGCCAGAGCATTCAAAAACCATTAACAACTAATTGTACTATTAAAATGAAGTAATTTTTTGTTAAAAATGAGGAACTTTTACTATAATAAAATTATTAAAATAAAAAGACTGAAAGAACTCTTCAAAACATTGAATATATTTGTTACAACAAACAATCTGCTGGAGGAACTCAGCAGGTCGGACAGCATCAGCATCTGTGGAAGGAAAAGGAATTCTCGACATTTTGGGTTGAAAACCAACCTGAGACGTTGACAATTCCTTTCCTCCCACAGATGCTGCTCGACCTGCTGAGTTCCTCCAGCAAGTTGTTTGTTGCTCCAGGTTCCAGCATCTGCGGTCTCTTGTATTTTGAATATATTAACTATTTTGGACAGAAACCTAAAACTTACTACTTTTACTTACCACAATGAAGAGAGTCACTGAACTTGTGAAATTACAGGGCTTACTCCAGGACTCACTGAGGAGTCTAACACTGGAGCATTGATGGGAAATGCAGGAGTTCTGAATTTCTTTGGAAGGAATACTTTTAGTGGGGGGGGGGGGGGAAAGCAAAAAAAAACAAACACTGCAGATGCAGGAAACCTAAAACAAAAACAGAAAATGCTGGATCTGTTCAGTTAGATCAGGCCACATCTGTGAGAAGAGCAACATTTCAGGTCAGAGACATCTGTTTCTCTTTCCACAGATTGTGACCTCAGCATTTTTTGTTTTAGTTTTACCTCGTAGAGGGAGTATCTCTAAGGAGATTCAGAACTTTTGCATTCACTCACACTTGCATCAGTGTCCCAAGTTTCCAGATGATTACAGAGGGAATTGTGGAATTGCCTGCAATTCTCAATGAAATCCAGGTTAAGTATCCAGCTTCCCAATATACATCTCCTCTCGACTGATTTTTTGTTTCTTTACTTGTCCTATTATCAAAATCCTTTACCTTTCACTATCATCCCCTTGCCATTTAATCCCTCCTGCCTTCCACCCTATCGCTGACATTCTCTTTTGTTCCCTTCACCTCTAATCCCTTTTTCTGCATGTTACAACTTTTTCCAGTTCTCTTGAAAGGTTATTGATCTGAAATACTAACCCTGTTTTCCTCTTCACAAGTTGCCCTCTGACTTCAGAGTATTTTCAGCAAATTCTGTTCCGTTATTTGCAGCCTGGGGCTAAAATATATTAAATCTCTACTCAACTGCATCTGAATCCCTTGCCTTCCAGGTGCTGTGTGTCTTGTTGTCATGTCAATTCCTCATGTGTTTATTTCTTCTCAGCCATCTCAAGAGGGTACATTTGTTGCTCTTGATTGAGGAGAGTAAATGACTGGTGTGTAAGAGGACTGTCAGCATTTCCATTGTTAGGGGGCAACACTTCAGCAATGCACTCTGGTGTGTTCTGGTTTGTGGTTTTTGGAAGAAGAGAAGATTGCTTTCAGTTGCCTTCCATCTTGGAGTTTAAAGCCATTACCTCCATCATCCTCTGCTTACTGACCCTTTCCATCAGGCAAACAGAGTGAACAGTATCAACAGGAGGATTGAATTGAAGCACAAAGAATGGCTCTGAATCACCTTCCCGCATTTCTATGTAGCAAGAGGAGATAACATGTCTCGCCACACTTCTGGTGAGGAAAGAGTTAAGAGAATTTGAGTGGAACAGTAATTCTGTGATAGGAACCATCAACCCTTTTTTCCCTAAATCTTGTGGGAAACTTATTCAATTTCACCATAAGAGAAAACATACATATGCTTTGACATCCATAATGTGTGAGGATTCTTCAATGCACTCAATGCCATCTGTGGCCAAGGCACCAAAAGGCAACCCCACTGAGAGGCAAGACCTGAGGTGAACTTATGAAGGAGATAGAGGCAGTCAGTACCCACTGAAAGGAGAACTTTGAAGACCCCCTGAACTGTAACTCTGTACTTGTTATGACTGTCCTTGACCCTATCCCACAACAAATTATCCAATCTCATCGTACTGCCAGCAACGACAACAAAGACTCAATAAGACCATATTCCAAATGAGAAATAATGGAGTTTCAGGTGCAGACGGTATCCTTGTTGAAGTTTGAAAATTTGGCAGAGAACAACTTCAATTACAAGTTCACAACCTGATCTCCAATGGCTGGTAAGAGGAGGACATGCCAAGGGAACTCAGAATGGTATAATCATGACCATCTTCAAGAAAGGAGACAAATCCAAATGCAGTAATTATGGAGAGATCTCCCTGCTGTTTGCCACAAGGAAAATCATCACCCAGGTCCTCCTCAACAAAAACATAGATGCCAGGTGACCAAGGTGGGAAGTGAATATTCAGGGATATTATGCTATTTTGACTAATGGTCAGAAAAGGAAAGGAGATGTGGTTCTGTTCCTATAGGATGAGATCACTGTAATAGTGATATTGGCTCAGCTCAATGAGGCAGGCCTGCACAGTGGCACAGATGGTAGAGATGCTCCAGTGACAAGGGTTCAACCCTGACCTTCGGATACTGTGTGGATTTTGCATGTTATTCCTGTGACTGCTAGCATTTCCTTTGGGAGGTCTGGTTTCCTTCCACATCCCAAAACTTATGCAGGTTGGCTGGTTAATTTGCCACTGTAAATTTCCCCTTGTGTGTAGATGAGTGGTAGAACCTTTGCTGGAGGGGTTTGGTTGGTGGAGTTGATGGGAATGTGGGGAAAATAAGAAGGAATAGGTGTGGATTAATGAAAAAATGGGTGTCTGAAGGTTGGTGAGCCAATGGTCCTGCTTCCATGCTACATCTCACTATGACTATGATTTGAAGATGGAAGCAAATGATGTATATCTGTGTGTGTGGGGATATGAACTAGAGACCATAAAATATAAGTGTCCTCTCGGACAGAATATAAATGAAGAAATAATGGAACTGGTAAGAAAGGTACTGTGATAAACACAAGCAATTTGATCATCATATGGACTGATTCAAATTGGCAAAGGTAGTTTTGAGGACAAATTGTTAAATTATGTTTGGAATGGTTTCTCAGAACAATACATCGAGGAATCGACCAGGGAGAAGGCTGTTTTAAATCTGCTGTACAAAGGAATCTGGGGATCATAGTCCATGAAACACAAACGGTTGATATGGAGGTGCAGCAAATAAGATGAGATAAGATAAGTTATCTTTATTAATCGCATGTACATCAAAACACACAGTGAAATGCATCTTTTGTGCAGAGTGAAATGCTGGAATGTTGGCTTTTATTGCGAGGTACACTGGATAAAAAGTAGCAACGTTTTGATGCAACTTTGCAAGGCACTGGCGAGACCACATTTGGAGTATCCCATCCAGTTTTGGTCTCCATATTTAAGGATGGAATACTGGCATTGGAGGTAATGTGATAAGATAAGATATCTTTATTAGTCACATGTACATCAAAACACACAGTGGAATGCACCTTTTGTGCAGAGTGTTCTGGGGGCAGCCCGCAAGTGTCGCCGTGCTTCCGGCAGCAACATAGCATGCCCACAACTTCCTAACTCGTACGTCTTTGGAATGTGGGAGGAAACCAGAGCACCCAGAGGAAACCCACGCAGACACGGGGAGAACGTACAAACTCCTTACAGACAGCGGGTGGAATTGAACCTGGGTTGCTGGCGCTGTAATAGCTTTATGCTAACCGCTCCACCATCGTGCCTGCCCCTAAAATTAACAATGCTTCCGCCCAGGTTCACTAAGTTGTAATGATGGTTCACCAAGTTGTTTCTGAGGATGAAGGGTTACAGCATAAGAAAACTTGAGATATTGGGCCTATACCCATTGGAGTATAGAAGAATGAGAGATGATTTTACGAAAACACATACAATTCTAAAGGGGATTAATAAGGCATGAGTAGACATTTCCGCCAGTGGAACATCTGAAACTAGTGGGTATATTTTCAGAATAAGAGGTCACTCAGTTAAGATGGAGATGAACTTCTCCTCTTGGGGGGTTGTGATTCTTTGTAAATCTCTACCCTAGAGAGCTGTGGAGGTGGAGCCATTAAAAACGTTCAAAAAAAGGATTGGCAGATATTTGAACTAGAGCGGGAAGGAAACGTGTAGGAAAGTTGTGGTGAAAACAAGAATGGATCAGCCATGATCTTAATGAATGGCAGAGCAGGCTCGAAGGTCTGACTGACCTACTCCTGCCCCTGTCTCTTATGTTCTTATTTGTGCCAAGGTGGTTGACCTCAGCTGGGACACTTGCCAAATGCTGTCAGTTCCACTTCCAGTTAACTTTGGGTCTGCATTAATTTTCTGCAGGCAGTTCAGGCAGCAGCTGGTTTCATTTGCTTCAATGTAGTTGGCGTTTTGTTGAAAGAGTGAAAATACAAATACAATGGTTTGTCAAAGGTTCTTTATGTGAACAGACAACTGACAATGGTAGAGACAAGCTCTGGCAAGCTTTTTGTTTGTACATTTCCAAACATAGGAAAACAATACCTACTTATTTTACCAGTTTTATCATGCAATCTTTTTAGTGTGTGTCTGGAGATTGATAAAAAGAGAATATATAAAAATATAATTTACCATAAGAACAAAGATACCTGAATAACCACAACCACATTACTTAAGCTTGTCTTCATGACTCAGAGTTTAAGTATCCTATCATTCGGAGCAGGAACATTTGAGATTCAGTTCTTGGTCTGAGCTAAGTTAGTTGGTCTTACCTAAGTTAGTTGGTCTTACTGTGACAGTGGGAGTTGCCATTAATTACCGTCTCCCTGGGTTAGGAAGGGAAAGCTGCATAGGATTCCTCAACCTGATTACCAAGTCATTGTGCCTGTACCTCACCTTACTTGTGCATATGACAATAAACTTGACTTGACTTGATTTGACCTGAGCAGTGGACCTTCACAGAAGGGTGTTTGCTGGATAAGACAGAAATGGATTTGGTTGTGTTGTCTTCCATGGTTGGGTGTGCATTCAAAGCAAAGTTCACATGTAAGAAAACAACCACTTTGGTGAGCTTTCCAAAACAAATCATGTCATGGAATTGCACATCAGAGAGTGTTTCACCATCTTAAGGGGAGGAAATTGACAAATAAAAAGCTTATTGTTTTAGTAGTTTTTAAACAGTCTTCAAAGAATAAACCACAGCAGGGTGCTAAAGGGCTTTTATGCCTATAAGATGATGTGACAGAAATTGTATCAAAGGACATCATAATTCATAGTTTTATTTCATCCCACAGAAAAACAAGGTTTTAAAAAGATCTATGAAAGATATTCAATGTACATACTCCACTGCTCAATTGTTTTAAATATAGACTGTCATGTGAGCGTTTAAATTGCAGTACACACTTACTTTGTCAAGTGATGTTGAATTTTAATAAGAAGTCATGTTATACCTTTTACCTTTCAAAAGAAAGCTGTCAACCTTTGAAATACTTTTATAAAGTAACATTATGGGTGCATATGAAACCCAAAGCAATAGAAGCAGGAGGAAGCCACTCAGACTCACATGCCTGCACCGTTCAATATGATTATAGCTGAGCTTTTACTTCAGTGCCATTTTCTCACCCCATAATCCATGTATTGTCAAAATATCTGTAAGTCAATGCATCTCTCTTGAATATACTGGGTAATAGCTGGACTCCAAAGATCTGAGAGCTCCAAAGATCTGTTACACTATGGGTGAAGAAATTTCCTCTCATCTCTGTCCTGAAAGGCCAGTGTTTTATTTTGAGACCATGATTCCTACTTTTAGACAGACCATCCAATGAAACAATAAATTTTCACCTACGCTTTCCAGCCCTGAAAGAACTTTGTATATTTCAATGTGAAAATATCTCATTCTTCTAAACTCATAAGAGTATAGGTCCAGTTTGTTTAATCTCATCCCCAGCAACAAGCCCACCATCCCAGGAATCAACCAGCTGAAAATGTTTGCATTCCCTCTATTGCAATTATATCCATCCTTGGGTAGGGACACCAGACTTATGGACAATATTTTACATACCATCTCACCAGATCACGAGATGTCTCTATTCTTGTACTCAGATCCTTTTGCAATAAAGCCAATGTATCATTTCTAATTGATTGCTGTAGCTGCATGTTAACTTTCAGTAATTTATGTATGATGACATGAAGGTCCCTCTGAACATCAACATCTTTCTGTCTCTCACCATTTAAAAAATATACTGCTTTTCTATGATTTTCATCTTGGTCTATTCTCCTTTTATGTCACAAGGAAGCTATTTTGGAAAGCTTACAAAATTTAGTGAATAATTCCACTAAAATAATTACGGTAATTTTATTGAAATCACAAAAAGTGCTTTTGCAGGCAGACTGTTTGACATTGTTATCTCAAGAGGTGTGGTGGAGCACTGTGGTTGGTTGACACAACGAAAAATCACACAGTTCCAATCTCAACAATTTTTATAAGGAGTATCACATTATTTCTCTGGAATTGTATCAAGATGCTCTCTGGAAGTCTTTTTTTGGAGATATAGTCATTAAAAATGTGGAGTGAGTTGGCTAAGATAGATTTGGGAGCTTCCTTAAAAGTCATGAATGTGATAAGCAATGTTAAGATTGAAAGAATGAATTGAAGAAATGTAACAATTACTCTGGAGCTTAAACAAAATGGAAAAATGACCCAACCACAGCTTATAAAAGAAGTTAAGGATAGTATTAGATCCAGAGAAGATGCCTGCTATTTGCTAAATATTTTTAAGAAGGAGGTAGATAGATGTCTACAGTCAAAATAAATAATGGGAAGAGAGCTGGAATATTACGTTGAGATGGGGGATCATCCATGATTGTATTGAATTGCAGAGCAGACTTGAAGGACCAAATGTCCTAGTTTCTATATTTCCCTGGTAATTTGAAAATATTCATCTTTGAAAACATATTTACTTGTTTATAGTTATAACTGGGAACAGAACGGGAACATAAGAGCATAACAATGAGCAACAATTTGCATTTAAATAATACTTTTAATAGAAAATTGTTTCCAAGTACTTCAGAGAGATGTAATCAGATAAAAATGATGCTGGGCCATTGAAATAGGTGCTTAGAACAGTGACCAAAAGCTTAGCTGAAGAACTGAGTTGTAAGAGATATATTCTGGAATAATTGGCTATTTGGCAGAGCAGATTCAGGCCTAATTATGCTTGATATAGCTCAGCAGAAAAAACAACAAAGTCACACTTAGTGAAAGAAAATAGGAAAATACAAAAATAGTAATGACAGGAGGAAAGGAAAGCTTGGAGATTACAAGTGAGAAAGAGAAAAGGGGAGAGTGATTGATGACTAGAAAGTGACCTTTGATATGCCCATGTAACATGGGTTAGCATCTATTCTGCAGGGTGGCTGTCATTTTGTTGCATTGTACCACTTCTTAGGCATTCATGAGGATTGGTAGGAAGTGGGACCAAGAATGCTCATGAATTAAAAAGACAAGTGTAGAGTCATCAATATAAGGGATGTTCACTGTTCATTGGACCCATAAGGGAAATGAATGTGATATATCTTTGAAGGATGCAAAAAAAACAAAACTTTGAACTTTGGGATTATATCTGTGCACAGTGAAAGGAGGCAAGAAAATTAAATAAAAAGTATAGGCTTACTGATATAGAATTCTCTATTTCAACATTCAAAATATTTAAAACATTTCAGTCAGTCAGTACGGATCAGTAGTAACAT
>JAUZTB010000002.1:41679956-41691118 GCA_034780895.1 Rhynchobatus australiae
TTGCCTTTAAATGCCAGAGAGAGAGAAAGAGAGAAAGTGTGAGTGTGTGTGTGTGTGTGTGTGTGTGAGAGAGAGAGAGAGAGAGAGAGAGAGAAATAGGGAGAGAGAGAGAGAGAGTGAGAGAGAGTGAGAGAGACGCACGTGGAGATTCCACGGTGGATCATTGGGCTCAACAAATTTTCCTGAGTAAAACATCATTGAGATGGCGTCTGACCTCAGGTGTGCTGGTGGAACCTGTTACCCCGTTAGCGAGCTTTTGATATTCATCACCCACAGTTTTGGAAACTCTAATATGAAGGCGGGTTGTGCTTTCAAGACTGGGAACCAGAAGTTCGTTGTGAGTTGCGCTTTAAACTTTACACTGACACAGAAGAGAAAGTGAACGGACTGACAGCAGATGAGAAAATGTAATTCACGGTTAGAAACTCATGGAAAGACAGGTGAAGGTTAAAATAAATGAGAATGGACAGCGCTCGGTTCGAAAGTCCGAGGCAGGATGTTGGGGGTGCGAAATAATTCAACCGCAGGCAGAAAATCACACACGTTCATGGAAATCATCAAACTGTGTAAAGTATTTTCACATGAAAGAAAGACGAGCTGATGCTGTTGTAAAATGCTCGCTGATATAACAATCTGACTATTGTAAAAGAGGGCCAAGACAACATTTTTTTGTGCAAACACACGAGTTACAGGGTATTCCCGAAAGAAGCCTTGGGTGTCGCTGCGCCTGTTTCAAGGTTCCTGGGAGCGTTGCAGTATAGTGACGGCTTCCCTGAGAATCATTTATCATAAACCCACACCCAGATTGTTCAGTGAAATGCGCCGACGACGTCTCATTGATTATTGGTTGTTTGGGGACGGCCATGCATCACTGCGTGTACTGTTGACCTCCAGTGGTCTGGATTTGCTGTCTTGAAAGTCAGGTCGACTCCATTTGCAAGGCAGGGGTTTCCTCCGTCCCCTTGAAACAACTTCACAAATCGTTCCTTGCGACACAACCAGCCCATTAAGTCGGCGCCATTTCTCAAAGCACAAACTGAAAATGACGGAAACACTCGCCAGTTCAGGCCGCATCTGTAAAAGGAGAAACAGTCAACGTATCGGGTCCGGGACATTTCGTCAGAACCGGGGAAAAGAGAAATACAAGTTGGTTTTCGGGACGATATGAGGTGGCGGAGGAATATTTCGAACGAAGAAGTAGTCCTAATCGCTGCAGTGAGCAGCACAATAAACTTCAGGTGGTGCACACGGTGAGACTGGGAAATGCCAGGCCAGAGGGATAACATTTAAAAACCGAGCCAACGTGACGACAGAAATGGACAGTTCGGCAATAGAGAAAACGGCAGCGTGAGATCCCAAAAGGCACCAGTTTCTTGCACCGACCATATATTCCTTCAATATCTGAAACCGTCGACCTCTGTCAATAAAAAGAAACTGACCTTAATCTCGCTTTTACCTTCACCAGGTCGACATTGTTGTAACTCCATTTGCTGCAGCCTCACAGTTCACTTAATATTTTACCAAAGCCACGCGAATGCACAGCACTCGTTCCTGCGTCCATTTACAGCACGACAGTGAATTCTCCCTGTAGTGATTTTCGAATCAAATTGCTGGGGAGTCAGCTGGTGAAAATGTCTGGTCTCAAATCCAGAATCCACATCCCCGCAACACCCTACTGAACAGCACTGCTGGAATATCATCACCACACTGGCTCCAGCTGTTCTGTGTACAGAGCCAGCGCGACCTTATGGTGAACGTTAGTAAATGCCGAAGTTCCGACGATTCAACACTGACGCAAAATGCAGTGAAACATCGTCAAATGCGACTTTTAATATTGCATGTTGGCAAATAAACATTTTACCAACTGCTTTATGTTTCAGGAAATTCCATTTTTGAACGCACAAGCTTCTCTCCATAAGAGAAAGGCAACGGTTACGATTTCAAATGTGAAAATACTTGATGATCAATCCCACCAACAGCGAACAAGAAATGGCAATTTCACCATCTGTCTGCAACTTAGTTCTGAAATTTATGCCCCAACATATTCTAAAGGGGAAAGGCCACGGCAGGAAGAAATGTTATCGCCAATTGCAATCCGCTGCCGCGGGTTCCATCACCAGCGACCTCCGTCCAGAGTCACAGTGGTTGATGATATATTTTTCAGAGAGAGAGGCCTAACACTGCATGAATGAAGAACTCTTTCAATTGTATTGGGGCAGGTACTTGCTTCTTCAATGTATTAACACTGAAACATCACATTATGATTGTAAATTAGTGATAATCGCGGTGGTTAAATGCAGCATGGTGTTGGGTGCCATTGCCTTGAACACTAAAATATATTCCAATTACGAATTAGATTAGAGTAACGCGATGAATAAAAAGCTACTCGTTGGTCAAGGGGTATAATTCACACATTGGGTTTGAATTTCCGAACGTGCAAGTGGTCTCGGGTTCAAATCCCGGACGAGTCCTCTGTTTGAAATATCACCTCACCATTTTGGACCTGATGGTGAAGGAGTAGTTTGGCACGCTTCCCTTCATCTATCAGAGTATCGACAGCAGAGATGGCAGGTCATGTCACAGCTCCACCAGTAGTTGGTGAGACCGCACTTGCAGTTTGGTTTCTCTTCTTCCTCCACCTTTCGTCTGTGATTATTTTTTCTGTTTTTCCATCCAGATTTAACACCATAAGCAAGTAAATTTAATTTGCTGCTTCATAGAACACAATAGAATACAGCAGAGGAAGAGGGTCTTCGTCCCATCATGTTGTTCGGAACTAAGAAAGCTAATGACACATAATATGTACTGCTGCACATGGTCCATACCCCTCAGTTCTTTGTACATTCCCGTGTTCATCTGATAGCCTCTCAAACGCCTCGATCGCACCTACTTCCACCACCACTCCTGGCACCGAATTCTATGCAACAACCACTCTCCGTCTAAAACACACTACCCCGCCCATCTCTTTTAAACACAGACCCGTCAGGGTAAGTGCAGCCATCCGGCATTAGATGTTTCGTTTCTGGGAAAAAATACTAGCTGTCTGCTCCATCATTGCCTTTCATAATTTTATCAATTACTGTTAGGTCTTTCTTTACTTTCCGCTGTTCCACAGAGAACGCACCCAGTTTGTCAAACGTCTTCTCGACTGCTCATGTCGTCTACACCAGGCAGCATCCTGGTAAACCTGTTCTGTACTCTGTGCATAACCTCCTCATCTTCCCTATAATTGAATGACTGAATTGAATGTTATACTCCAAAGCCTTCCAACCAGAGTTTTATAAATCAGCAACATAACTTCCTGACTGTCGAACTGAAAGACACAACTGATAAATTCAAGCATGCCTTACGCCTTCTTTACCGCTCAATCGACTTGTGCAAACAACTTCATGGAGCAATTGGCTTGGACACCAAGATACATCTGGAGAAGCTTACTCCCAGGTTCCTCCGCTTCAGTTATTGTTCAGTTGCCCGATACCTCCAACCATCCTGACGGAATGTCAATCATGGTTCTTTGGTTCATTCGATTTTCGGTCTCTTTTCATTTTTTCACGGATAAATGTTGCTTCAGGACGCCAGTCTGGGCGAATATTGGAGGAAATTCCTCCAAGCAGAGATATTACCAGAAGCTTCATTTGAAAAGGGTGTACACTATAATCTGTTCTGGATTTTATTTTCAACACTTGAATTTGCAAGAAATCCCGAACTCCGAAGTCAGCTTGCAAGGAAGCGGCAGTGTTCTCATAGTGACGTCACGCTGAATAATTGTCACGTGCTGTTGCTCTGAAATCTGCTGATTCCGCAGATGGTTTTCAACGCGGCGCTCTGGGCAAGAGTACGCGTTTCTCATGCGGACGAGACAGAATAAAGTGCTGGGGCTTTATCAGAAATTTCTGTCGTCCAATTGCTTGGGAAACGTTATTGACGAAACCTGTTGCTGCAATGGAATGGAAAGTGCAGGACTGGTTTTGTCGCTTCTCGAACTAACGAGAGCAGACGAGAGTTTGCATTTGATAAATTGCGATTTGCTGCACGGTAACTTTATCAATATGTGCCAAAGGGGTGATCTGTGTTGTATAGCGCAATGGACAGGGTGTTTGACCAACTGATGAGTAATCGAGGAACAGAAAGGTTGTGCGTTCGAGTCCCGCCAGAGTCGGTATTCACTACAGCGATACAGAAGGTCAGAATTCCAGTGGCTGATGACGTCGCCGGATGGCGGAAAATCCAAAAATCCACGTCATGGTTTGAAATAATCGAATCATTTACCTAATAGGGAAACGGGCTGATTTTTTTTCTCTCAGAGCGGCCCAGTCTGTGGGACTGTTTCGAGAAAATTCTACGGGCCCGAGTCTTTCATTTGTGAGACACGGGGATGGGGGAGGGGACTCGATTTAATTCTTGACCAAAAGGGGCGGATTGGTTGAGGGATTTGGTTGGAATTTAGTGTTGGACAGAAGCCCTGATCACACGGTACCCCCATTGAATGACAGAGCTGGGTGGACTTCTATTTGACTGATATGTACGGATGTTTCCGCGTGGGTATATTTTTATGCATCACTTTCAGTTTGTTCAACTCAGTCCATTCTGCTAATTTTGTGTTGGACAAGCCTTTTGCATTCTGTTAACTGCACATCAATCAGGTTCTGAAGAAACATCTGCAATTTCGACATCTCCACTTCAGGAAATAACGTCACTTTTTGACCCTGAAATTTGTCGCCTCAACATGCACGATTTCACAGTTTATCAATAACCCAATCCCCAAACAAACGGTGTGTGGACGTGGTGATCGCATTCACTTCTTCAAATTCAAACCTCGATTCAGAGAGCAATCAGCAGAAATGTGCTGACGGGACAGTTTCTGGTGCGGTGCATCTTTGTTCTGATCGCAGAGATGGTAACAGTTGGTCAGCATTATTTAATCATAAATATTTGAGGGGAAAAACGGTTGGCGCCAAGATTGTAGATTTCCGTTCGCACGCTTCAGCACGGTTGTTGATGCTCCAGAGAGCGTTGAGACAGGAAGGTCCAGAATCGTTGCCAATGGGCGGGATTTCGTACGCAAGGGTAGTGTGCGTAGTGAGACATCGTAGGCCATATTCGTATCAACGGCTGTTGTAGAGGAAGGAATGAGGTCCTGAACAGTGAACATGGGGAGATTTGCAGAAGGTTACAAGATCGGGAGCTTCTGCTCTGTAATCTCTGGATTAACATGTGCTCGTGAAGGTAGGAACAGAAAAATAAGGAACTACAGATGCTGGAATCTAGATTTAAAAAAAAAACAAGATGCTGGAGGAAATCAGGGGGCAAGACAGCATCCATGAAGTAAAAAGGACCGTTAACGTTTCGGGTCAGGAGCCTTCTTCTGGAAACTCCTTCAGAACAGTCCTAAGGAATGGTCCTGACCCCAATAGTTCACCGTCTGTTTTTCTCGCCGGATACTGCCTTTCCTGCTGAATTCCTCCAGCATCTTGTTCAAGGTAGGACCAGGAGGATGGGACCTATGCATTCATGGCAAACGTGCCAGTGCAGGAGAAAAGGGTTCAAGTGCTTGGACCATTGGGATCTGTTACCGGGCAGAGGTGACAGGCGGAGTGAAAGCTGGTGACGACCAAACTGCATTTATTTTAATGCAAAGATCAGACGGATAAGGCAGATGAACTCAGGGTTTGGATTGGCACACGGGACTGGGATATTACAGCCATCACGGAAACATGGGTGAGGGTGGTGCAGCGCTGGCATTTCTTTTCTCCAGGGGAGCGACGCTCGAGACCCGACAGTCGAGGAGGTCGGAGAAGAAGGGAAATTGATTTTCTGCCGGCGAAGCACATCACAGCTGCACTGAGAGAGAATATTCTTGGTGAATAGTCCAGTCAGTCTGTGTGGGTGGATCGGACACCAGAAGCGGATGATCACTTTGATGACATTGTATATTTGAACCCCCAATAGTTAATGGGAATTAGAGGAACAATTATGAAGGGTAATCACAGAGAGTTGGAAGAATCATTGGATTATAATAGCTGATTAAAATCTTCCCTCATGTTGACTGGGATTGTCACTGTACAGCTTGGGGGGGGGGCGTGGGGGAGCGGTGTGATTGTTGAATGTGCCCAGAGAGGTTTCTTTAAACAACAGGTGAGGATAGGGCAACTGTCGACTTTTCTCAGGAAGGAAGTAGGGCAAGTGACGGAAGCGTCAGTGGGAGAGCGCTTTGGGACAGTGAACATAGTTCTATAAGGTTTAGCACGGTTATGATTGAACAATCCGTTTAAGCACAAGAAGATTTTTAACGTTTTTCACAGATTCAATGCTCAGATTATTTTTGTCCAGGAGAATCACATCAGGAAGAAAGATAATCAAAGTTTTTTTTTGGATTCTGGAGGGGTCAACATTTTCATTCAAATGCACAAGCAGAGGTGAAATGATTCTCTATTTTTATCGACTCCTCAATTTTGTTTGTTCATCAGGAGACAATATCAGATCCAAATGGTAGATTTTTATTAATAACTGGTATGCTTCACAATAAAAAAGTTGTTATAGTTAATCTTTTTGCACGCAATGTAGATCACCCTGAAATTTTTAAACATTTGTTTGTATATGTTAAGTTAACATATGACGAACCCAATTGTTAAACACTCAATACGAATATGGTTTCAATTTCGTTTTTTTTTGGATTGAATAAATTTAACTTGTCAAGTCCCATTCAATCTAGTTTTTTTTCTTTTATCCATCCAGAATTGACTCAGCTTTTTCCGTATGGAAAAGGCAGGGAATAGTATGCTTTCGCGATCTATTTATCGATAACTGTTTTTCATCTTTGGAACAATTGTCTAATGAATACAATTTACCGAGATTGCACTTTTTTCAATATTTGCAAATTAGATTTTTTTTAAAGCTACAATACCGTCTTTTCCAACTCCTTATCTATTCACCAGGAAACTGATATTACGGAAAAAAATAGGTCTTAATCCTTATCACGGGCTTGATAACAATAATTTATGATTTAATTATGAAAATAAGTCCAGAGTCACTGGACAAAATCAAGAATGAATGGGAAAGCGAACTCCAGATATCTATACCTAGAGAGGCGTGGAAGAAAATTCTTCATTTAGTTAATACATCTTCAATATATGTCAGACACTCGTTGATACAGTTTAAGGTAGTTCACAGGACCCACATGTCCAAAGATAAGCTAGCTCGTTTCTATAACCATATAAATCCTATATGTGATAGATGTAAATCGAATGTGGCCTCTTTGACACACATGTTTTTGTCATGTCCTCTTTTGGAAAAAATACTGGAAAGGTATTTTTAACATTACGTCAAATGTATTGAAGATCGATTCACAACCGCACCCTATTACTGCAATTTTCGAATTACACAGGATTGAATCTGGCCATTTATCTTCGTCCGCTAACCGTGTGATTGTCTTTGTTGCAATAATGGCCAAGAGATATATTTTGCTTACATGGAAGGATCCAATACCCCCTACAACCTTTCAATGGTTTTCTCGAACTATGCCATGTTTAAACTTGGAAAAAATAGGAGTGGTAGTGTTGATCCTTCGCTTAAATTTGAAGTCATTTGGAGTCCATTTATCCAATATTTTCACACGATGTAGATCCCCTTTCATTAACTTTTTAATTCGGAGGGACGGAGTTGACGACATTATATTGCTTTGTTTCTATTGAGAAAATTTGGCCCAGTTTTGTTTTTTTTTTAATTTTGTTGGCTTAGTTTATATTGTTTATATTTTTTATATATTGATTTGGGGGTTCTTTTCCTTTTTTCATGTATATAATAAACCTATATTTCTTTCCTTTCTTGTACACTCTTTATTAACTAAGAAATCGTTGGATTTTGTTTTTCTCTATTTTTTATTGTATGGTTTTGTCATGGTTATGAGTCCGAGCCCTCGATTTGGCTCCATTAAGGCCTTGTTGTCCAGCACATGGATTCCATGCTGGACCGATAACATAACAATACACACCTGGGCCCCATCAGGGGCCTAGCATAAGTACCTGTGTTTCTCTGGCACTAGTTGCCAGAGTATTAGTCTACCTTTGGCTCCGAGTTGCTTAGAGTGGTTTACTCCAGAGCAGTCCTGTGTTCTCTATTCCTTTGTGAAGATCCAGTTCGTGTTGGGATTCCTCTTCTGATCTTCGAGGCAAGATTTCTTCCAGTTACTGCCTGTGTTTATCCTGAGGAAGTATCCTGACTCCAGTCTTGTATCGGTGTGCCGCATTTGGGTTCTCTGTGAGTTTGCTCTTGGTCAACGTTGTGACAGAGTCATGCTTTGAATAGTTCCAGTTATTTTTGACTTAGCACGGTGCTGCAGAGTAGATTTATCATCAGATCTACTGGGCAATTATAAAACATTTAACTTCATTTTCTTAAACTTCCTGCATAACCAGACTTTCTGTAGCTCTTATGGAGAAATTGTGCTCAGTTATACATGTTATTCCAAAATGTCAACTGGGTAGCTTTAGTAATTTTCAAACAGTAACCCCAATCAGTAACTGCAGAGCATTCACTAAGAGGAAATGAAAGCAAGATGATTTTGGAAATACACATTTCCAGTACTCACTAGTTTGTTACACTGCGGCTATAGTTTAACAATGAAAGGTTAATTTCATGCCACGTTTCCATACCAAGTGTACTGATATGAGCAATACAATATTCAGAAAAGCTATCATAATATAACTACATGTGTGTGAAGAAAGAATGTTCTCCAAAACTTATGTTTCGGAAATATCTCGAGAATGTCATTCCTGCCTTTTTCCCATAACATTAGTCCTAGATTATTGGGATACTTCAACAATGAGTCAACAGTTTATCATTGTTCATGAATAAATGTATCTGCTGGGTCATCAGATAAGACTGACACAATCTGAAACTAAGCTAATTAACAGCATAACCTCCTGAAACAGACTGTCCCCTGACATTCCTGGATTACAGCAAGGCCTGCCATAAAATGATTGGCAGTATTATTAAAATAAATCACAATTTCATGCTTTGACAAGGTTCAGAAAGAATAGGCAGTTCTTAATCTCCTAACTGTGGGCACAAAGCTGAAAAAGAATGTCACCTACAGATCTCTGACAATAGTTGAGACTTTGTATCAAACTGCCAGTCTGCGTATGTGAACAGACCAACACTAACTGCCTTGCAACTGAGTTCCAGATTTCCAAATCAACAAGAGTCTCCATTAAATATTTCTATTGTGATAGCCATAACAATTTTACTTCATAATTTATTGAATTTTACTTTTTCCTCAGAGTCAATGCAACTAATCAGATTCCTTTTCCTATTTCTAATATAAAAATGACAACTTTAATGTAAACAACATAGAATGCCTTCCATTTTATTTGCTTTCTTGCTACAGTTCACGTTCTCAATTCCTTTTGTGCATTGGACTTTTTTTGAAATCTTTCATTCGTTCCTTGCATGTAAATTTATTTTTATCATTATGCATTTCTGTTTATCTGATAAATTTCTCTGTAACATTTTCTGTCATCCATTCCATTTTACAGTCCCATGATCTTGCAGTTTTGTTTTTGCAACACATTATTTGATCTTCTAGGTTAGCATATGGACCTTGAAGATCAATGAGAGTTCGATTTATTGTGTTTGGCACACTTAGAAATGTGATTATTCTAACCACCAGTCATCCATTCCTTGATATCTCAAAAATTCATTCGGCCTTTGCAAAGGACAGAGATTGCAGTAGATGGTAACATGTCTGTGGAGAGAAGAAGGTCAATATGTAACCAATTATTAATGATTAGGACACGTGCTGTGTTGCTAGAAACAGACAATTTAAGTGAAGTGTTTCTGTAGGCTATTGTATGAAGGACTCTCATCCTAGACAGTGTAGATCTTCTAGACTGCTAACAAGATGCTGTCTGAATTACACATAAGCTTTTCCACATAAGCTTTTCCAGTTCTACTATTGACAGAAAGCATAAAAGAAAAATACATAATGTAGATTTGTTACAGCTCCTGACTAAGTGTTAAAACCTTCGGAATAATTTTGAGAATATTTCCAGTCTTATGGTTTTGCCCAAATCACTTTTAAAGCTTTGAAGGTTTAAATCTTTCTTTTATCCAAAATTTATTTCACTGTAATTCATTTTGATAATCCTACAAAATTCAATCACGTTTGACAACTTTAGCAGATATCTTTCTGTTTGACAGCAGTGTTGATACCAGGACTAACCAAGCATCTCAGGCGCAGTCTGTGCTGGCATGGGCCTAAGCATGGAAGTGACATGTTCCATTGTGCCTCTTGTTCTGCTGGCTGCCAGTGTACTGCACCAACATGCAGCTCATGAAATTTAAAGGACCAATGCACACTTCTACTGACTCTTCAGCTCTCAGGTTGGGAAGTCTATCCAACAAGTCTGTAGACCTAACATATTCAACATCGCCCATTCAAATGAATAGAGAAATTGGCTACCAGGTGGAAGCTAAATGGAGCTTCTTTCTGAAAAAAAAGTTAGTTTCTTTAATTCCTTTTTGGTGTAAACTTTAGAAAGTAATAATTTCAACTGTTTAACAGCAGCCATTTTTTGATGGGTCCCAAATAATTTTGAGTGGTTTTGAATACCAATGGATTTTGTAGACATTCAATAGCAGTTGGAGGTTGGACCACCTGTGAGATAGGGAATGGAGGCCAAATAGTTGTCCAAGCCATTCTGTGAGTGTACCCAGTTGTCTGTACTGAAATGGTCCTGTGATGCACTTCACCAGAAATCTGTGGCTAGGGGTCCAGTGGAAAAAAGATCTGCCTTAAGGGCAAGCAGTCAGTGATCAGTGGCAGTGGATAAATTTGGATCATATTTTATGCAGGTGATCTTTCTTTAGGAGTAGCTAATTATGGATATTTGAAGAAAATAGCCAACTCAAGTTTTTCAATCCCTTACTTCAGTAGTTATTTCTAATTGGGAATATATTTTGCTCAATTATTATCAGACATATTAATTTGCAATTAATTACTAATTAATAATTATAAATGTTGAAGGCTGTTAGACATGATTGTATTAACTAGGCCTTACTGAATAGCTTAACTTAGTTAATGGCAAATAAGGATGTTGATTTATGTAAACAGTAAGCTTCTCACTTCAGCTGAAACTGGGATCCATTGGAGACATGAAGTTACC
>JAUZTB010000002.1:42578035-42589227 GCA_034780895.1 Rhynchobatus australiae
ATGATTCATTAAACATAAATAAACCACAGACAATAGGCTTAAAACTTTGAACAACTGGTCTATAAATTTCATCTCTGATTTTTTTAAGTATTTTTGGATGAGAATGAATCAGATTGTAGTGAATAAAATGATATATCATGGGTCAAAACTGTAACAACAGTATTTAATTCAAGACACTTCCAGATCTCAGCTGGGGGAAAGCAGTGAGTTTCAACAGAAATGTCCATTAAGTCAATCATATTGTTTGCAAAAACTGTATTTAGCTTCAACACCCTTTCTGTATTTTTGTTTTGGCCTAACTATTTACTATACCTAATTACTATACCTTAGAGATGAAAGGAATCGTTTCAAAAGAAAAAGATGGTCAATAACCCGAGATCGTTTAGGTCATACTGAGTATGCTCATTCAGTTTATCCTCATCACATCTCACAGGATAACTTTTTCCCCTTGATGTTTTAAGTTCTTTGTTTCACATACAAAAGCTGTGCTGGTGCTCTTGACTCTCCATATAATCTGAATCAGGAAATGCTATATTTTATTGTTGTTATTCTAAGCTACATTCCTTCATCCAGTTTTCGTTTTTGTAGGAAAGGCTGTATATCATGACAAAATATTTGCCTCTAGGTCCTGTTATACTTGTATGAGGTATATGTGCAGAACTACTTGCATGAGGATATTTTAATATGGCCTAGGGACTTCCCATGCCACCCCTTCTTCAACGGTGATGCACAATAAATTTGTTTGTATTAGAACAGAGACCACATTTCAAACGTATTTTATTACTTGTGAAGCACTTTGTCATGTAGCCATGAAAAGAGCTGGGAAATGGCAACTCTTGCTTTTAACCTTTCTAATTTTGGCAATGCAAAGGGCCAGATATTCACCAAGACCAACATGGGATAACATACCTCTCATTCTATCTGCAACAATGTTTTGTTGCTGATAACTAAATTTAGCAATGAAAACACCACATGCATTTGTTCTTAAACTGATTACCCATGTCTATTAGAGGGACTAAGTCCCTTGGAGTCGTACATTATCATTTACCTTGTGGAGTCACAAAGGAAATTTAAATCAATTTAATTTTCATAGAATAGTTTAAAACAATTCATGAATAATTTTCAAGTTATATAATATTTATTGATGATGGAGTGGAAACACATTAGACTCTCAAACCCTGATCAGAATACAAAACAGGTAGTGCTTGCAAAATTCTTCAATGTATTGCTGTTATGCTTTACTGATTTCTAGAAGCACCAGACAAATCTTAGCCTGGTCTATCCCCACTAATTTTCCTTTTTCCCAACGTTTCATCTACTCAGGCTTCCTTGATGATGCAGATGGCATTCAGAATGAAGTGGACTTTAATCTATATCTATCTATGTTGCATAGTTTATTGCCTTAACATCAATATTCAAAAAGGCCACTCCACTGGAAGGGCCACAAGTTAGGCTGTATTTAATACTGTCAGGTCATGGCATTCCCAGACATTTCCTGAATGCCTTTTGAGCAGTGATACTATGGTCAAAAAAGACCATTGACAAAGGAACTGGAGTTTGGGGTTTGAGTTCTGCCAAGAGTTCTCGATGAGTTCTCAGAGAGATTTGGAATACAATGTTATACTTATTAAAGGGGGTAATTGGATCCCAGCTGGGGCCTGAGCCAAATAATGAAGCCTGGATACCTGAAGAATAAGAATATTTATCTATTTAATTTTATCCTCCGATAAAGAGAACATGTTGGGGTACTTTGGCATTGTCTCCAAGGAATACACAAACTTATTAGATGTCTGAATGTGGCTTCTTCCCCAGATACTGAATGTGGCTTCTTCCCCAGACTTAATCCTTGTGTTCACCATGGGCACACAAATGAAGGAACCATTGACAGAGTCAAGAGCAGAGATTACAGTTGGTTGATCTGGGCATTTAAATTATGCAACATTCCAACCATCCACTGTAGATTTTTAACAATATTATCATAACATTGAAAATAGTAGATGAAAATTATCATGTTTTCAAGTAATGTAATTTAATACACTATGATTAACTAAACTAAGATGTTTTATCTTTTTATTCAGGTCATCTTTACACATGAAAATAACAAAGGGCGTTTGGTAATAGATGGTCTCCATGCTCTGGAGAACAGCCTCAACATTCCTATTTATTCATGGCAAGTACATGAACCATTCTATATAGGTGGTGTGCCTCTACAAAAAGCCAGAAAAAACATTCAGGTGAGTTGTTCCAGTAACCTAAATGTATGGTGCCAATAAGTAGTGGTGGCATTGGGTGCATTTACTTTGAGTACATTTTGATTTTCCTTTGAGAAGATCTGAAAAGGTATCAGTCTTCTGTGTACTTTTAAGTCAAAGATTTTTTAAATAATACAGCAATACGTTAAAAATTCATCAAACATCCTGTCCAATTGACTTAAGTTTCATAAATTTTAAAAAGGCCCCCATTATTGTCAAGACCAATTTTCTGAAAACCCTTTTTGGAAAAGGATAAAGCTTATATCACTGCATTTTCTCATTAAACCCTTTATTTTTGATATTACAATGGCTCAAGTGACCTTTCTCTTGTTTAAAATCAAGTCCAGTGTCAGGGTTTTGCCTTCTTCAAGGCAAGAGGAAAATCAGTGTGAAATCATGTTTAGTGCTTGACTGCAAAGGGCCTGAAAAATCACAAAAGCTAGGTCTCTCAGAGTGCCAAAGGACAGGCCAATTGGTTCATCAGGTCTATGCCAGCATTTTTCTTCCAAATGGTACATCTAGTTATTGCTACTCTACTGACTTCTGGTTATGTATTTTAATATGGTTCTTTTCAAACAAGTACTGAACTTTGTTTTAATAGTTTAGTGTTGTGACTACTACCTCTGTCCACTTTCTTTAATAGTTAACAAAAGGTTGCTGTGGTTGCAGAGGGAGGATTGGAGGAACATTGAGTAGGGAATTCATTGCTTGGGAGCTGAAGGGTTGCCCTCCTGATAAAAGGAGACATCAACTTTGTGGTGTGGGTTAAAGATATTCTGATTATCCATCCATCTAACTGGAATTACCAAATATCAGGAACGGTGGTCTGGCAAAATCATATGAACCAATAAGCACAGCCATTATGGTGGGTACTTTGCTCTGTCTTATACCAGTTTCTGAGAATTGCCACCACTCCTGTCACTTCACTTCTGTCATCCTAGAGGAGTGTGATTGATCACAATAAATAATATGTAGGAGAGTTTATTGCACTCCTGTTGTTTACTGCAAACAGGCCTGGAAGGAAAATGTTGTATAATATGCTAATATAAAGCTTTATCTAACAACTCCTCCACTAAACTCTGCCAAGGCTGTACTACAAGTGAATACAACATGTAGATTTGCATATTTGGTGACTGTAAATAATTTCATAATGAGTTGATTAATTAATTAAGACATCTTTCTTTCTTATCAGGTCAAATCAATCCAAAGCTTTGATGGTTGTCTTCAGAACTTCCAGCTAGATGGACAGTCTCTTCCACCGGCTGCCCATACATTTGGTGTTACACCTTGTTTTGAAGGTCCAACTGAATCAGGGACTTACTTTTCTGCAGAAGGGGGATATGTGATATTGGGTGAGTAAGTCAGACACATCCCATCACTCATCAAGTACAAAGGGTCATCTAACAAGTTAATGGACACTTCAATGTACAGGGCATTCTCGCATTACAGAAGACTTGCCGTGCGAAAATCTGACTTTACACAAATTCTCCCAGACTCTGCACTCCAACCCCTTTACCAGGAAACGAAGCAGAAATCACCCAAAAGACTGCAATGTCTTTGCCAAACTTTCCTTCAGGTAAATCAAATGTTACGAACCCCAAGACCCCTCTCATTAGTGCACACTTTATTTTGTTAAACTGCTGATAGTTCTCTCACTGATTAGCAGATTAGCTGCCCCCATGTCCCCACCCAGACTGCAATTCAGAAAAATGCTTGTCACAATTCACTTGCTGGTAACAACTCTATCACCTATGCTGACCTTCCCCAGTCTACTTGTTGCAAATCAATCACCAAGGACTGCCTCAGGAATATAACCCTTAGATAACCCAGGGACACCCCTCTAAAGTGAACTACTCAGGAAATTATAAAATGAATGTCACTGTAGATGCATCAAAGTGAAGGGATTATTTATTCTTATTTCAAATGAAATAGACTAGTAAGTCCATGACACGTTGTTACATCTCAGAGAATTGGCCTTGTATCCTGCATTTCCTGAAAAAGAAATATGAAACATAAAACTGAAGCACTTGCATAAGATGTGGATGTGTAAACTATGATTTTGACTTGATTTTCAGATGATTCATTCAACGTAGGATTACAGTTTGAGCTGGTTTTTGAAATCCGTGCTCGAAATCATTCGGGAATCCTGATACACATTCACAGTTCCAGCCATAAATATCTGAACGTCTTCATGGAACACGGACAGGTAAGGGAGTAAAGAACAAATTCTGAAGCAAACTTCCCTCATTCTGCACATAATAACACAAAGCAGATGAGTCTGACTGTAAATGGTACATAGCAGTAATGGAGCCAGCCCATCAATTTAAAACTTGGTGCATTTTTGGCAAGCTTCTAGTCTAAATTTTATTTCTATGCAGATCACATTAAAAGTCAGTAATGGAACAGCAGAGTTTGAAACTTCAGTAACTCCAAAGCAAAGTCTCTGTGATGGTCAGTGGCACAGAATAGCAGGTAAAGATAATTTTAATTACCTCATTAAGACATATTTACAAATATTCCACTGAGCTACTTAAAAGCCAAAACGATTTCGTAATAACTTCCATCATTACGCCCAAGTAATAGATGTAGTAATCAGAATTAGGAGCAGAATTATTTTTGCTATTTTGGCAATGCCAATTGAGTTAATTTATTGACACACCAGCTTCCTTTTTGTGATTACATTTCATTGAATTGAATCTATTCAATAACTATTTTGTCTTTGAAACTTTGTTATAACTTTTTTGTGTGTTTTTCAGTGCAAACGATGGTGATTCTAGGAATAGGGCACTTATTACTTAAGGCACCCAGAGCTGGAATCAAGCTTTCACAGAGTAATACAGTTAAAATAAAGTTCCTTTAATATGCCTTAACAGAAAAATAGATACATGGGTGGTTGTTTCCATATCTAGGAAGAATATGTGCATTGATTCCTAGGTCAATATCACTTTGCTTGGCTGGATTGCAATGGTATATATACTATTGATCCAATGAAGCCAAGTCTGATGTTTGCTTCCATTAATTTTCTTATATCCAGACTTGCTGACATACTAGATGTTGAAAATCAGATTTGGCATTTATCTATCATTGAGGCAACAGTGTTTAAAACAACCTTTATTAAACTTCAAGCTCAATAAACCAGGAAAAAAATGGAATGAACTGGCCTGGACTTGATAGGTCACAGGTCACTGGGCTAGTGCCTTACAATGTTCTACTTTTCTCTGAGTGAAACCAATTGTTGATGCCTAATGGTAATTTGTGCTGTGCCTTCCTAAGTGGTGGGAACTGGGCTGAAACTGACAAAAGTAATCAGCACAGTCATGAGCCTGTCCTAACTCATGTCCCAGAGTTGAAAACGCAGTGCTTAACCTACCCTGTCACCCAATCCATTTAATTGATGACATTCTGCAGCACATTCCAATCATTTCCTACTTGACTCTCAAAACAGAACCTAATGCATTGTCCATTTGTGAGCAATGTCAGATGGCTAACATTATACATTCTATCAGTAATTTATCTTTTTGCTCATTTAGTCATCAGAGATTCAAATGTTGTGCAGCTGGATGTGGATTCTGAAGTAAATCATGTGGTGGGGCCACTAACATCACATTCTTTCAACTCCAAGGAACCAGTATTTGTTGGTGGAGTGCCAGGTAAATGAGTGCTCAAACCTCTTCTGCATACCAGTGGAAAATGTTGCAAATGTATTACTTCAGATGAGAATTACTGGAGAAATTGTGCTGTTTTAGCTCAGAGCTAACACTCTCAGAGATAATATATTGTGTTTGTCATTTTTTCATTTCACATAACAGGAAAATATAAAACTGAGGTATAGTAAAAGACAGATTCAGATTTGTAATGAATGTCTTTCAAATGCAGCCATTTCAGGAGTAAGAAGTGTCCTTTTCATTCAAACTCAGCCTATAATCTCAGTCTAGCTAAGAGGATTGTTGGGGCAGATATTCCTAACATTTCCCTGCAGGGAATATTTTCTATAAAAGAGCCCAGTAAAAGGTGGTCAGCTGCAGACAGAAACTTTAAATATTATCCAGGGCTTGCACAGGGAAGTGGAATAACTGCAAGCATATTGGGGCTGTTCAGGTAAGCTCTCCAGGCTCTTGACCAGAACTGCAGCAATGAAACATACAGCTGGAGTAAGACCAAATAAAACCTGCTATTGGGTATACATTGGTAATATCCATTATTTCCATGATCTGAGGGAGCTTGGCTCTAGTTAATGATTAATTAACATTTTTTTTATCCAGAAGCAAAATAGTGCTGAAGTTGTAAATCTTAAATAAAAACATCTAGAGAAAGAGAAATAATATTTTGGGTCAATGACCTGATGAAAGTAAGGACCTAGAAAAGTTTAAGTTGGCATTGTTGGCTCTATGTTATCATTATTAATTTGCACTGAAGCAGTTTGAAGAATAATATTCTCTTCTGTTTTCTTAGGGTCATTGCTTAGCCCAAAATTGAGAATACGCCAGTCATTCACTGGCTGCATGAGAAACTTCAACATCAATGGAACTCCTGTCATTTTCACCAAAGCAGCACTGGTCAGTGGAGGAGTCAGTATCAACTCTTGTCCAAGTCCAGCAGCCTAGTACTTGGCAACTCTGCTTCTGCAAACCATATGCAAAAACTTGAAAGAAAGCTGAGATAAATTACTTTCTCGTGTAGTCTTGAGGGGCAGGGCGGGGTCAATAATTTTTCTCAATTGATTTGATTGGGTTATTTCAATACTTCTATCCCATCAGTTTTCAGTTTCCCCATGTACTTATTTCACTTCATTTTAATTCCCACAAGTTATATTGATTTAGAACCAATAAATGTTCTGTTTGCTTCTTCAGCCTTGAGAGTGCAAAAAATCTAGGTTCATTGCAAGGTCACTACCAGTGATGAGTGAGTGTGCCACTGTGCACATGTTAGAACAGCAGTGGCTCAAACTAACCAGATCAGTCATTGCTCAGTGAGTGTCGTGTCAATATAATGCCCCCTCTTCTCTTCAGGATAATAAAAGAGAAGCAGTCCTCTTTATATACCCTCACACAATGCCATTAGGCTAATGATACCATTTCAATTTCCCAACCAATTGTCTAATAGAGCTCCTCTACTGAGTGATTTATAGATGAAGACCACTCACCTGACCATTGCAATGATCTGAGTTGGTTACCTGGCACAGAATCGAAATCCTTAATTTTAATTAGCAGATATGCCATCCCATTCCACTTCTAGCAGCAGACCTTAGATCTATGGGTCTAATTAGAGGCATCATAAAGGAATTAAAATGATCATGAAAAATTCTCCTGGAATTGGGACATCCTTGCTTTAAGAAGTCATAATTGTGGAGTTTGCTTTGTCTCAAAAGTGTTAAAAGACAGCCTGCTTGTTTCACATATGCAGTTGCCAACTGGGTTTGCAGCTGTCACATCACTCACAAGCTGACCCAAGTTGTTAAAGATTTCTCCATGCCATGGAGATGAGGGAGGATGGGGAAAGCGGAGAGGGGCAGATTGTGGAAACAGACCAAGGAGGCGAAAACCGGCAATGGAAGGGCACAACGGCACATGACCATTGATTTTTTTAAAAATTTGAATGAAAATTACAGGGGATGATCTGTTAAAACAAAAATAAATCAGGGGTGGGTGGGGTGGTCAATTTAAGTAAGAAGTTGCATCACTTACAATATCAGTGAAATGGAATCATTATTAGAGTGAATCACTACAGGGAGCACCTGTTCCAATTTCCCAATGGTGGAACTTGGAAAAAACATAAGAAGTTGAAGCTGGAGTAGTCCATTCATCCCCTCATACCTGCTCTCCCATTCAATAAGATTATGGCTGATCATTTACCTCTGCACCACTTTCCTGAACTAACCTCTTATTCCTTGATTCCCTTAATATCCAAAGATCTATCAATCCATCTTCACTGCCAAGCAACTGCGCCTCCACACCTCTCTTGGGCACAGATTCACTCCCCTCTGGGTGAAGAAATTTTTATCCCAAATGGCAAACCCCTTTTTTGAGATTGTGACCCCTACTTCAAGATAGCACAGCAAGATGAAACATTCTCTCTGCGTCCAACCTGTCAAACTTTGTAAGATTTCAATGGGACAGCCTCTCATTCCTCTGAGCTCAACAAGCATGGGCCCAGTCTGCTTAATCACTCTTCATCTGTCAAGCCCACCATCCCAGGAAGCAATATGGTGAAGCCTCACTGCACATACTTTGTCACAAATATATCATTTCCTTAGGTAAAGACACCAGACAATTATATGCCCTGGTGAGACCACATCTGGATTTGAATGAAAGAGTAGAGATGTCTTGCTGCAGTCTCACCACGGCCTTACATAATTGCAGCAAGACACCTCTACCCTTGTATTCACATTCTCTTGCAATAAAGTCCAACATACCTTTTGCTTTCAAAATTGCTTTCCTAAATGTAAGTTAACTTTCAATGATTCATATGTAAAGATGCTCAAGTCCCTCTGAACAACATCCTTTGATCTCCCACCATTTAAAAAATATACTACCTCTCTATTTTTTCTCCCAAAGATGACCTCTTATTTCTCTGCATTATTTTCCATCAACCATGTCCTCGCCTATTATCTTAGCCTGGCTACGTCCACCTTATGGCCCATACTGCCACTCGGCTTTGTATCATCAGCAAATTTGATTATAATACATTTGACCTCCCTCATCTAAACTATCAGTATAGATTGTGAAAAGCTGGAAAAAGGAAATGTGTTAACTGGGAAAAGCAAACACCAAAATAGGTACAACTTTTTTTTGCAATCTACATAATAAAAACAAGTTCAAATTGCCCAATTTCTAGGTACGTATCCTCTAGAGAACTTTGCAAAGTGACAAAATTTCCAAAACCTTCCAAATGTGATGGATCTTTTCTGCAAAGTAAATTTTAGGTTTATATCTTGAATTGGAAGTTGGAAAGAATAGAGCTTATCCTGTATGAAAACACTGGAAGTGAATTAAGGATTCATTAGGAATAATGACATTTAAACTTAGTGAGCTGATGCATTCACATACACAATCACTACCGATATCTTGTTTTTCAACAATTCAGCTTGTATTTATATCAAAGCCAGCTTTTAGCCCCACGGGGTAAATGTTTGAAAATTATGCTGGTGTGGTAGGCTGAATAAAATGTAGAGTTCCTGTGATATTCCACATTTCCATGCAACAAAATGTTGGAAAATCTAGAATGAAAATGGAGGTTATCTTCCCACGAATGCTGACACAGAGTTCTCTCACAGGGGCAGACCAAATTAATCTGGAAACTGGGGTACAATTACATTGTTCTGGTCACAAACTGAATTATAAACCAACAGGTGTTTGGGCCACATATGCAATGTCAAATCTTTCCATTAATATTCCGTGCAATTGTGGTATTAAGTAAAGGTAGCATTTTTCTCACAGCTGGAGCTGGCTTGTGCTTTTTTTGATATTTAAGACTGAAAGGATATTGAATCCTCTGGGGCCCTCTGGTGGTAAACTTACACTTCTGCATTGTCACTATGTTATAATTTTGCAACAGAATATAATGTTTTGCCATTTGCTTTGCCATTTATGGCCTTTCAAAAATAGCTTTAAATGTAGAAAACTTCTATCTTCATTTTCAACATTGTATGAAGCTCACTATTTCCATTTATATATCTTGATATTCTTTCACAATATCTTGTTCAGTATTTTGAGAGCATTTCCCGGTGCCTATCTGGTATAAAGCTTTCTTCCATAATAAAGTGGCATTAAAAACTAAATAGTAGATCTTCACATAACATCTTAGTTTCAAACACCTGTTGATATCTTGTTCTTTGACAGTCAATTTCTATCCAAAAGCCCCATTATTGTTGCCCAGGGAATATCACAGTCACATAATCAGGTTTGTATCTGGGCTGGAATTCTTGAGGAAGTTCTTCTTATACCTCCTGCAGCACCAGAAACTGAATGATAACAAGTGGCTGGAGATCAAAAAAACTTCCTTTAGAAATTCCAGTCTTTTCAATCCTTTCCTGTAACAGCAGTAATGTGTTAACTAATACTGCGCCTCATTCTCCGTTAGTAAATAAACTAATTGCACAGCCTGACCATATACTTCAACTCAGTTTCAAATACAGATTCCTATACAAGTTGGACAGAATATCATTAATAAGCTTGGCATTCCGGAAAATTCAACATTGGGAAAATCCTTAGGGGGAAAAGACATTGCTAATTCATTGGTTGGTCCTGAAGTGGATGTCGTATTTGTCTAATTCTGGATGTACCACGTTATTATAAACTCATGGTTGATATCTACTCTGTACATAAACTAATATAATAATGTTCATGGAACAAACTACTATATTGGTCAAATCCAAAGCACATTAATTTACCTCTGTAATAACTGATTCCACAAGCACAAAACAATGTACAAGCAAACAAGTAGTTTAAATAGGCATTAATAAATCTTTCATACAGACATTTCATCATATGACTGAGTATTGGTACCACTTGAGACCTGCAGCTTTTGTGGGACAACAATAGGTTCAAGTATAAGGAGACTAAATTCAAATAAAAACTCAATTTATTATGAGAATATTTTTACTTCCAGTGTGTAACTTCTGCTCTTTCAATTGTCATGTAATTAAAAGCTTGTCCAATGAATACCAATTGATTGAGAAAGCAACCATCAGAATGAGAGATAGCAAAGACTAATCTGACTGGGTGAACAGAATATTTGAAGAGGGAAAATTCAGGCTATGAGACCCAGATATTACAGGACAAACATACATACACCTATCACAAACCAATCTGATATGATCCTTCAAAAAAAAAATCCTCAAAATTGTAGAGATAATCTATTCACTGAGTTATTGGCTCTCGCTCCTGCATATTAGATATACAGCCAGCTTTCCTCCGAAAATAAAAATAACATTTGGGCACT
>JAUZTB010000002.1:42764830-42775404 GCA_034780895.1 Rhynchobatus australiae
CCTTTGGACTGAGGATGACCTACCATCACTGCTACTTTATGGGTTCTGTAGTGACTAATGAGGACAATGTTGGGACACAAATGGAGCAGGTGGTGACCAACAGGGCTCCCAGCTGGGTAATTAGTGAGGTGGTTCATTCCTTCTGCTGCTTCTGCTGGGTGTCCGTGTATTCCTGATCCATGGCTTCAGGGTTCTCAATACCATCTCAAATACTCCTCCACTTTGAGCAGCCATGTGCCAGAGCCAATGCGAATGTTGCATTTCTTTAAGGAGGCATTGAGCATATCCTTGGATTATTTCCTCTAATCCTCACTGTCTAGTCGGGGTCCTATTATACAATCCCATCAAAGTGATCATCCCTTTCTTATTTCTAAGTTCCACCCACATAGCCTTACTGGACAATCCACAAGGAATATCTCTCTAAGTACTGCTATGATGTTCTCCCTAATCAAAAATGCAACTCCTCCTCCTCCCTTACTTCCATCTCTATCATGCCTGTAGCATCTGAACCCTGGAAAATTGAGCTGATAGTCCTGCCCATCCCTCGACCATGTTTTTGTAATAGCTATAATATCACAGTCACATGTACCTATTCATGCCCTGAGTTCATCTGGCTTACCTGTCAGGCATCTTGCATTAAAACAAATGCAGCTTAATCTATTAGACCCTCCTTGCTCCCTGCCCTGCTCCTGCCTATCCTGCCTTCTAAACTTGCTTTAACCTCTATATTTCCCTTAACGTTCTCATCTGCCACACTACTGCTTTGAGTCCTTGCCAGACTAGTTCAAACCCTCCTGAGTAGCACTAGCAAATTTCCCCACCAGGATATCGATTCCCCTCCAGTTCAGGTTCAACCCTTCCCTCTTGTACAGGTCACCTCTGCATCAGAAGAGATCTCAATGTTCCAAGAACCAGAATCCCTCCATCCTGCACCAGTTTCTTAGCCATGCATTAATTTGCCCTACCCTCACTACTGTGTGGCACTGGGAGTCATCAAAAGAGTTCAACCCTTGAGGTCCTGTTTGTCAATCTCCCTATATTCTAACTCTAATATTCTAATCTCTAACTCCCTATATTCACTCTGCAGGACCTCCTCCCTTTATCTACCAATGATGTTGGTATCAATGTGTGCAACGGCCTCTGGCCACTCACCCTCACCCTTGAGAATGTTCCACAACCGCTCGGAGACATCATTGACCTTGGTACCCCTGAGGCAACGCATCATCCTGCGGTCTCATTCACGACCACAGAATCTCCTGTCTGCCCCTCTGACTATCAAGTCTACTATCACCTCTCCTTGTCTCCACCTTCCCCTGCTGTACAGATTTGTTTGCTTCTGCTGCTCTCATCTAAAAGGCCATCCCCCCCAGCAGTATCCAAAATGATATACTTGTTCATGATAGGAATGGCCACAGGAGAATCCTGCACTCTTCCTCCTATGCCCTTTACCTTCCCTGGTGGTCAACCAACTACCTGTCTATTTAGTTATTTTTGTAATGTATAGATTTTATGTCTTTGCACTTGACTGCTGCCGCAAAACAACAAATTTCATGTCGTATGTCAGTGATAGTAAATCTGATTCTGATTCTGACCTGCTGCCTGCATATTAGATGTGACCACCTCACTAAAGCTCCTCTTTATGAAGGTCTCAGCATCACAGATGATCCTGAGTGAGTCTAATTGCAGCTTCAGCTACCCGGTGCAGTCAGTCAGGAGCTACAGCTGGATACACTTCCCAGAGGAAGTTTCCCTGATCGCCCACATCCTGCTGGAGGAGCTTACAACTGTCCTAACTGCCATCTCAAAACCAGCACTACAGAGGAAAGTGGAAGATCTTACTTTACTACTGCTCAGCCTCCTTGCTGAAGCCTCTCGAGACAAAGCCTCGGCATTTACACCTCAAACATAGCTCTCCAATCTCAACAACAGACACTCTCACAATAGCTGCTCCAAACTTGAGCACGTAAATTTGGCTGGCATTTCAATGTATTCCTCAGAGTGTCGTTTGAAGGTATTATTAAATAAGGTTGGAAGTGGCAATCAAAATTTCCCTTTTATGGCATTTACATGTTAAGGTAGGAAATTCTCCAAATGTCCTCATTTCATAGCTTTTGCTTATTTTCTCTGACTCTGAATGGCTCCATTAACCCAGATAAGATGAGATGATATCTTTATTGGTCACATGTACATCAAAATACACAGTGAAATGCACCTTTTGTGCAGAGTGTTCTGGGGGCAGCCTGCAAGTATCACCACGCTTCTAATGCCAACATAGCATGCCCACAACTTCCTAACCCGTATGTCTTTGGAATGTGGGAGGAAACCGGAGCACCTGGAGGAAACTCAAGCAGACAGAGGGAGAACGTACAAACACCTTACAGACAATGGCGGGAATTGAACCTGGGCAAAAATAGATTTTTTTAACTAAAGGAATTGTTTAAGATGTTTCAACTTTTGTTTTAATCAAATGTCTGTGCTTCAAATTCTATTTAACTCACTGTATAATATTTGCAAGGTTAATTAACAATAGCTCTATGGTTTCTTCCCTAATTTAATGTGGTTGACCATTCAGCCAGTATGATTTCATCACAAATGTGGAATAGGAAACCTTGTTATGACCTTGCACCTTATTGCCTACCTGCACTGCACTTCCTCTGTAGCTGTGACTCTGTGACAGTGTATTCTGTTAGTGTTTTTACCCTGTACTACCTCCATGCACTGTGTAATGAATTGATCTGTGTGAACGGTATACAAATTTTTCACTGTACCTCGGTACATGTGACAATAATACCAATACCATAGAACTGCTGTCTGACAGCAGCAGGTATTAGAAGAGCTGAGGTTCTCACTACAAAGGTCCTTACATTCTTTATTATGTCATACTGTAAGGAAACAGGCTCTTCAGTCCATCGAGTCCATGCTGACCATCAAGCACCCACTCACGTTAATCGTGCACCAATCCCCTTTTTATTCCCTCCACATTCCTATTAACTCCCTGCAGATTCTATCATTCACCTACACATTAGGAGCAGCTTACTGTGGCCAATTAATCTGCCGACCTCCATGTCTTTGGGATGTCGGAGGAAACCAGAAAGGTCCCAGGCAGTCACAGGGAGAACATACAACCTGCACACAGACAGCACCTGAGGTGAGGATTGAACACTGGTGACTGGAGCTGTGAGGCAGCAACTCTGGCAGCTGCACCACTTTGTGTGTGGAATCTCTTTCAAAGTCAGTAGCAAGTGCTGGTATATCCCCACTGACTGTAAATGCTGGTCTCCACTGGGTAAAAAGTCACATTATGCTTAATTACTGGTAGAGCCTCTCAGTGGATAACCTCCTAGCACAAGTCCATGGAAGCCACAATTAGGAAATTATCCTTTTAAACTAGAATTAGATTTAATGGAGAAGTGCCCCACCATTAGGAACTTTCTGGCATTTCAACTCCTAAATGAACGAGTCAAAAACGCTGCGGCTAATCCATTCCATCGATAACCTGGTGGTGATTAATACATTAGTTTGAAAGTGAATTAATACAACGTCTTTATGTATTTTCATATATACTAAGCCTTTGTAATTACTTAATTAAATCCTATATTTGCACCTTACATCTTTTACGTCACAATGCCATGATGAAGTAATTTCGTAAAGCAGTCAAGACTTTTTCAATTTTGATGTTATTAGTGTTACTTGTCCTTAATACGTTTGTATTCTGTCAGTCAGAATGCACTGGTCTATAGATTAGACAAAAGTTTTATCAGCATTCTTATAATTCACCATTGCACTTTTTAGTTGATAAAGATCTGATGGACATTTGTTCCTTTGTTGACACTAAAGAACCTAAGTATTTCTGAAGTCATTCAGCATTTTAGATTCACTGTAATTGGATCTTTAATTTCATACGGTAAAAGATTGTCATCTTGAATTGGTTTCACAGTGGTTGCTGGTGTTCAGTGATGTCCCATTGTATTGAAATTACTCAATACCCTTTCCACAATGCAAGACTTAAAGAACCATCCCATTAATGCAAATTTGTAGTCCAATTGATTGGTTGATGCAAGAAAGAGGGGACTGATTCAATACCAGCTTGTCTATTTGTTGAACCCAAAGTGGTGGTGGTACAGCATCTGAGTTTACTGGATTTAATAATCCAGAGGTCTAAATGGACAGCCCAGAGACCTGTGCTCAAATCTTGACAAGGCAGATGTGGAATTTAAATTTGTTTAATAATAAAAAAATAACCATAAGTAAGGATGACCAGAAAGCAATTAGATCATCATGAAAGCCCATCTTGTTCATCAGTGCCTTTTGTGGAAGGAAATTTGCAGTCCTTACCTTTGCATCCAATTAACTTACCAACCTGCAGGTCTTTGGGATGTGGAAGGAAACCAGAGCCTTACCATATGTGACTTCAGACCTGACAATGTGATTGATCCATACATTACCTAGGAAGTCACACCATTAAAGGGCAGATAGGGATAGCAATAAACAGTGACCTGGCAAGTGATGCCCAGATCTGGAAAATGTCATTAAATAAAAGATGATTTGGCTGACTGGCAGAAAGCAAAGAGTGGGAATAAAGGGGCCGGTGATGAGCTGTGTTCTTGAGGGGTCAGTATTGGGTTCACCACTTTTCACATTATATGTTAATTATCTGATGATGGAATTGATGGCTTTGTGGCCAAGTTTGTGGATAATACACAGATAGGTGGAGGGTCAGGTAGTGTTGAGGAAGCAGGGAGTCTGCAGAAGGACTTGGACAGGTTGGGAGAATGGGAAACAAAGTGGCAGATGGAATACAGCGGAGGGAAGTGTGTGGTCATGCACTTTGGTAGAAGGAATAAAGATTTAAACTATTTTCTAAACATAGAGCAAATTCAGAAATGAGAGGTGCAAAGGGACTTGGGAGTCCAAGTGCAAGATTCCCTAACAGTTAACTCGCAGGTTGAGTCAGTGGTAAGGAAGGCAAATGTAATGTTAGCATTCATTTTGAGAGGACTAGAATATAAAAGCATGGATGTAATGCTGAGGCTTTATAAGGCATTGGAGACCACATTTGGAGTATTGTGAGCAATTTTGGGCCTCATATCTAAGGAAGGATGTGCTGTCATTGCAGACCGTCGAGAGGATGTTTATGAGGATGATCCTGCGGATGAAAGGGTTATTGTATAGGACCGTTTGATGGCTCTGTGCTTGTACTCACTAGAGTTTAGAAGGATGTGGGGGGATATTATAAACTTACCAAATATTGAAAGGCCTGGATAGAGTGGATGCGGGGAGGATGTTTCCAGTTGTGGGAGAGTCTAAGACCAGAGGGCACAGCCTCAGAATAGGACATCCCTTTAGGACTGAGATAAGAAGGAATTTCTTTAGCCAGAGGGTGGTGAATCTGTGGAATTTATTGTAACAGACGGCTGTGGAGGCCAAGTCATTCCATATATTTAAAGTGGAGGTTGATAGGTTTTTAATTAGTAAGGGCATCAAAGGTTACAGGGAGAAGGCAGGAGAATGGGGTTGAGAGGAAAAAATAAATCAGCAATAACCAAATGGGGGAGCAGACTCGATGGACTGAATGGCCTAATTCTGCTCCTATGTCTTATAGCCTTGCTTCTACATTAGTTCTGTGTGTTCTGAGCTGTCGGACCCATTGATTCTGTCATTGAACACGCAAGAGTTGCTAGGTGAGTGGAGGAGTGGGTAGTATGAGAAGTGGAGCTTCCCTTCTGACATGAATGCTGGATTTTTATGTACTCCAGGAAAATATAGTTGAGATTCTCAGTGCTATCCCAAATCTCCTCCACACAGGGGATTAGTGGGCGAGGGAACAGGCTCGGGAATCCTGAGAGTTGTTGGGGATATTACGCTTTTTCAAGGAGACTGATCACATCCTTAAATCTTTTCATATGCCTGCCTGCTGATCACTGGAATGCTGAAGAATTAACCCAACAATTTAAAAATGTCATTGTTAAAACTACTTTTTGTGCAAAAAAAAGTCAGGGAATATCCAATATCTAATCAAAGTAAGCTGTTGTAAAATTTGCCATAATAAAAGAATAATACTGTAAACACAAATTCATTAACATTATTACAACAATATGCTTCTTACCATTTAGTACCACTAATGTTAGCAACAAAGATATTGACGGCATGAGTTATGCTTGGTACATAAAGAATTATTTCACACCTTAAACCTATTCAACGTTAAACACTTCACATTTATTAATGCTTCCTTTGCCCTTGAAATGACTCTGTTGGGAACTACTCTTCTACATTACATTATATCAACAACGTGATGAGCTATCAGAAATACATTAATAGACAAATACATAAATAGACCTTAATGGAGCCATTTATCCTGCCCCTTAGAAACTGCCACCTGCTTTTATTTGAACTTACATGTGTTCTCATTTTATTGACCTCATTGATGCAGCTTATATCAGGAAAACTTGGTTTTAAAATTGCTTTTAACCACAACTAATACATTCACTATTTCTGTTTGGATCCATCAAATTTATTTAAAGCAGGAAATAGGCAATGTGCTAATAATTCAAAATAGATTTTTTCACAATTTTATCTTTTCACTGAGGCTGTTGGGTAGTGTTAATTACTTGTCTTTAATCTCTCTGAAACAGCAATAGATACTTACCAATTTTTTTTGCATGTCTCACTGTCTTAAACCTATTCCAATTAATTTGAGGGTATCAGTTGATCAGGATAAGGTATTTTGAACGGTGAAAGCAGTAAAAAGCAGTAAAAAGCAGTAAAAAGCACCATTGACTTTTCAATCTATGTCCTAACACAGTATGTATACAAACAACCCTATTGGGGTTCTAGATACCAAGTTAATGGCAAGAGGGAAGATTGTTTTAAAGGTAATAAAGTACATCCAATATATTCACTAATTACTTTTTTTTTCACAGAAGAACCTTGCATTCTTTTTTGATGTTTTCACAGAAAAAACTTTTTTTATTTGTAAATAAACTGCACTCAATTTGTATTATAAGTTCCACAGAAAATAGAGAGTAGTCAGTTAAATTTAATAAATATTAATTCCTAATTAATCTCTTCTATTTTATGTGTATTGTATGTGAAATACAATTGGGATAATCTCTATTAATTCTTGATATGTGCACATTGGAATTAAGCCGTTTTGAATGTGGTAGATCTGGAACCACTGTTTATGAATGTCCATAGAGTCCAGAACCTCTTCTGTGATATGATGTTGATGATTGTGGAGCACATCATCATCTTAATATTATTCAGTTCTGCAGGAGTCGTCCAGACACCACAGTCATTATGAAGACAACTGGTACTGGCTTAATAGCTGCTCTAGTCTAGAAATATTGCTCTATGTAACTAATCTCTTTCTTGGTATTGGATTTATTCAGAAGCATCATGAAAATATAATTAAACCTTTGCCATTTTATATCTGCAGTCAGTTCTCTTCATCATCTTCATGTGGTTTTCTATGTCTGATTAAATCATAGAATTACAGAAATGTTACAGCACAGAAGGAGACTGTTGAACCATTGAGCCAATGTCAATCACTACCCGAGCAATTCTGTCAGACCAATCCTATTCCTTTTCTATTTCCGTAGCTTTTAGATTACTTTCTTTCATACCCATCCAATCCCATTTTGACTGTTTCCATTGACCTTTCAGGAGATGAGTACTGGAAAATAATCATTCTCTGCTATAAAAATATTTCTCCTCACAACGGTTGCCTATCCTATGTACATCACTCTGTGCTCCCTGATTCTTGAATTGCCAATATGAACTGGCTCTCTTTATTCACACTATCTAAACCCATCTGGATTTGGCACATTCCTTTCAAATTTCCTGCCAACTCGCAGTTTCTGCACTCTAACCCTGTAGCTTAAGTTCCCCATCTCTTGGGCCATCTTGCAACTTTCTTTTTCTCAGCCTCTCAAGGACATTCACAAGCTTCCTGCAATGTGGCTTTGTGCAATTTTGTCATCAATAAGTGTTTTGGGAAATTGGACACTTACGTGTTTTAGTTACAGTCACCCATTACATGGACTTGCAGAGAGTAAATGCTTTATTTGAATCTTATTTGTACTAGTATAAACTGGATGAACTTATATGATAGGTTAAATCCTAGATTCTACAGAATGTACTAATTCATTAGTTTCTTTTCCATGCATTGCAAAAAAGAGTGGATCTCTTCCCAGGCAGAAGCTGGATAACTTAAGTTAGTAAGCACTGTTCATGAGATGCTGGAACTACTCAAAATATAGTGATCTCCATCTCTAGATCTGGAAACATTCAAGAAATCATGTCTTTGCTACCTCCTCTCCAGGAGGTAGAACTGTGCTACTTGTTGCACAATGCCCAGCATACATTGCCTGGATCAGAGGTGATTCTTTCACAAAAAGCAAGAGTAACCACAATGCAAAAGTTTCATATTTCTAGCTGTCTGAATACATGTCTTCCACTTCAGGCAGTCTTCAGTACTCCCATATATCAGTGTGGTCATGGCTGCTGTGGTTGCATGTGCCGTACACATATAGGGACCAAGCATTGACATGACACACAGCTTTCATTGAATGTAAGTTCTCTTGAGTGCTAAGAATTGCATTTGGCATCTACTTAAGCTTTGAGACTCTTTAGAGCAATCCAGTAGTGCTCAGCAGAGTCATTACAGTACATATCAGTGACCATTATCTGGGAAGCAGTCAATGATGTGCACAATGCCTGCAGTATATGAAGGAGAAAAAACATGCCAGCAGATGGCTCTTTAGAAACTGGTACTATTCTCTGCATCCATAGCTGATTAGTAGCTGCAACATTCAGATGCAAAAAAAATGTGTCAGGCTGCTTGTGCATGATAATAGAGTGTCCTTGCAAAAGAGAATGCTGAGGGTTATGTTATCCTTGTAAACCTCCTATATAGGGAACTCATATTCACTTATAGAAACAAAGGACTGCAGATGCTGGAATCTAGATGAAAAACACTATGATTCTGGAGGAACTCTACAGGCCAGGCAGCATCCGTAGAGAAAAGCAGGTGGTCAACGTTTCAGGTCAGGACGGAAGCAGAGCAGAGCAGTGATAGGTGAACAAAAGAGGGGAGGTGGGGTGGGAACAGAGGTGGAGCACCTATCACCTACCATGTATCACTGCTCTGCTTTTCCCTCCTATATATTGAGTTTCCCCTTTTCCTATCTACAGTCCTGAAGAAGGGTCCTGACCTGAAACATTGACTGCCTGCTTTTCTCCACAGACGCTGCCTGGCCTGCTGAGTACCTCCAGCATCGTTGTGCTTTTCATCATGATCACTTATATCTTGCTATTTCATTGGCAGTTTTCAGAGAATTGGGTGACAGCATTGGCTTAGTCTTCAACCTCACTGAGCTTGTCACCGAAGAGGTGAGCTGTGAGTGTGGGACTTCCTTCATCCCGGATTACATCTACCCGACTTTGGCCTATTTCTACAGTTGCAATTCCAGCACTGCAGATGCAAATCAGTGTGGATATTGGAAATCTGAAACAAGAACACAAAACGCTGCAGCTCAAGCAGCACCTGCTCAGAGAGAAACAGAGTTAACATTTCAGGTGGATGATGTTTAATGGCCATATGCTCGATTTTGTACTCCTCACTAAATGTGTTACATGGCTAACCACTCCTTTGCATATAGTTTAACCAAATGAAGGAGCTGAGCTTGTGTTTATTTAGCTCCTGTGTGCAGTTCTGTAGCTGGAGTTTTGCCTGAAGTAATGACGGTTCTCTGTGGCCATCTCCTCAGTGCAGCTTCACTCATCCCTCCCCAACTTCTTGCAACTTGAAACATGTTCACTTTTCCAGAATGTGACGCAAGGTCATTGATCTGAAACGTTGACTCTGCTTCAATCTTCACAGATGTTGCCTGACCCATTCAGCACTTTTTTTTTACTCCTTCGGAATTTGCAGGTCGGACCTGTGCTCATGGAGTACTCAGGAGGTTAGGGCCTCCTGCACAGGAGCCTCTCCTACTCCTGCTCTTGCCAGTTTGACCTGATCATCAGGGTCCTCTCCTGCTCCCCGTGAGGCTACTGTCACAGCAGCAGCAGAAAGGTATCATTTGCAATGGAACAACTGAACTCTCAGGCAAAAATCCTGAATCACCATATTTCTCTACAACCAAGTTTTCTCCAGTCAGCAAGGAACTTGCCAATCATTAAATGGTGCAGTGATGGGATGAAGAGCTGGGGGTAAGCGTGGGTGACAGGAATGAAGAAAGATTTCTTCCTACACTAAACAGTTTCCTATGTGAGGTTAACACAAGCTGTGAGAAACCAAGGACGGCAGATGCTGGAATCTGGATGAATTCTCCCACTTTCAGTAATCCCCACCCCCTTTCCCCCAACATCCCCTCCCCCACCATGCTTCTTATCTTCTTTCCTTTCCTAGCCTTTTTTTTAACCCCTTTTGTTTTCCTTTCTCTCCTTACCTTTAACCCATCCCCGGTGGATCTGCTCTCCCCTCCTTCCCAGCACCTACCTATCACTACCTCTTACCTGCATCTACCAATCACCACCCACAACATCTGCACTACCCTGTTAATTGAGCACCC
>JAUZTB010000002.1:43089240-43103256 GCA_034780895.1 Rhynchobatus australiae
CATGCAGCTGAAATGGACGGTTCACTATTTCATGATGTTTACTGTCTTTTCATCTGTCTCAAATAAATAAAACAATGTGTTGGTTCTGAGCCTGAATCTTGGTGTGGTTAGGGAATGTGTTCCAATTCTATTAATATGGCAAAATGCAATGGGTACCAGCAGCTGAGTTACAGACATCTCATTTAAATTCACTGGAAACACTAGTATTTTGCTGGATAGTGGGTAAACAAGGGGCAAGTTTGCTTTGGAAATGGTTCAAAAACTGGCTGTAGGAATCAGTTCCTGCAGTAGAACATAGTAGCACTATGCCCATACTGTATGTTATTAAGCCTCAGACTTCAAGGCCACCAAGCTATGGATGCCTTCTAGCTATTTACAAGCAGCTCCATTCAAGATTCAGTTAAGCTTGGAGCTGCAGCCAGTGATGTAGGTGGCTCTTACAAAGTACAAATGTGGGAGGGACGCTGTCCAGCAAGGTGATAGATAAGTTGTCCATAGTGATCCACCATTTTAGCTTGGAGCTGGGGAAGATTTTGCCTTCCAGCTCTACATTCGGCTAGGTCTTTTATTTCTAACCTTTCTTGGAAATGGCCTGGAAATTCCCTTAAAGGAGCAACTCTCAGGCAGCCTGTAGACTCGCTGAGCACTGCCTTCCCCATATTAGGTGAGTTCAGGTCAATTCAAATTAACAAAGTGCCAACAGGAGAAGAATCTCACTGTTTATGTGTAGTCGGACCTAGTGTCTACTTAGTCCCTACTGCTTTACCAATATGGTGGCTGCACATATCCGGCATAAAAATGAGTGCATTCCTCCTGCTACATTTGATGATTTGGTACCTGTTTTATGCCTCTAAAATGCAGGCTATATCAATGAGAACATAAGAAATAGGAGCAGGAGGAGGCCATCTGGCCCATGGAGCCTGCTCTGCCATTCAATAAGATCATGGTTGATCTGGCCATGGACTCAGATCCACCTACCTGCCTTTTCCCCATTACCCTTAATTCCCCTGCTATCAAAAAATCTATCTAACTGTGTCTTACATATATTTAATAAGGTAGCCTCTACTGCTTCCCTGGGCAGGGAATTCCATAGATTCACTACTCTCTGGGAAAAGCAATTTCTCCTCATCTCTGTCCTAAATCAACTCCCGCGAATCTTGAGGCCATGCCATCTTGTTCTCGTCTCACCTACCAGTGGAAACGACTGTTCTGCCTCTATCTTATCCATCCTTTTCATAATTTCATATGTTTCTATAACACCACTTCTTATTCCTCTGAATTCCAGCAAGTATAGACCCAGATGACTCAATCTCTCCTCATAGGCTAACCCCCTCATCTCTGGAATCAACCTGGTGAACCTCCTCTGCACTGCCTCCAAAGCCAGTATATCTTTCCTCAAGTAAGGAGACCAGAACGGCACACATTACTCCAGGTGCAGCCTCACCAGTACTCTATACAGTTGCAGCATAACCTCCCTGCTCTTAAATTCAATCCCTCCAGCAATGGCCAACATTCCATTTGCCTTGTTGTGCCTGCAAATTAAACTTTTGCAATTCATGCACAAGCATTCCCAAGTTCCTCAGAACAACAGCATGCTGCAATCTTTCACCATTAAAATAAAAATCTGATCTTCCATTTTTCCTTCCAAAGTGGATGACCTCACATTTACCAACATTGTACTTCATCTGCCAGACCCTTGCCCACTCTCTTAACCTATCTATACCTCTCTGCAGACTCTCTGCATCCTCTGCACAATTAGCTTTTCCACTTAATTTATTGTCATCAGCAAACTTAGATACACTACACTCAGTCCCCTCTTCCAAATTGTTAATGTATATTGTGAACAGTTGCGGGCCCAGCACTGACCCCTGCAGCACCCCGCTCACCACTGATTGCCAACCAGGGAAACACCCATTTATCCCAACTGTCTGCCTTCTATTGGTTAACCAATCCTCTATCCATGCTAAGATATTATCCCCAACACCATGCATACTTATCTTATGGATAAGTCTTTTATGCAGCACCTTATCAAATGCCTTCTGGAAATCCAAGTATACAACATCCGCCTGTTCCCCTCTAACCACTGGACTCATTATATCCTCAAAGAACACCAGTAGGTTTGTCAAACAGGACCTGCCCTTCCTCAATCCATGTTGCATCTGCCTGAGGGAACTGCTTCCATGCAGATGTCTCGCTAGTTCTTCCTTAATGACAGCTTCAAGCATTTTCCCAACTACAGACATTAAGCTAACTGGCCTATAGTTACCTGCCTTTTGCCTACATCCTTTTTTAAACAGTGGCATGACATTCACTGTCTTCCAATCCACCAGGACCTGCCCGGAGTCCAGAGAATTTTGGTAAATTATCACAGATGCCTCTACTATAACTTCTGCCATTTCTTTCAGTACCCTAGGATGCATCCAATCAGGACCAGGGGACTTGTCTACCTTTAGGCCTACTAGTTTGCTCATCACAACCTCTTTAGTGACAGAGATTGTATCGAGGTTCTCACCTCCCATAGCATCCATAACATCTCTCATTGGCATGTTAGACATGTTATCCACCGTAAAGACCAACACAGAATAGTCATTGAAGGCCTTAGATTTTTCCACATTACCCAATAGTAATTCCACCTTCTCATCTTCCCCTATGTTCACTTTAGCCACCCTTTTCCACGTTATATAATTATCAAAACCTTTACTATTTGCTTTTATATTTTGTGCTAGTTTACTTTCATAATCTATCTTTGCTTTCCTTATTGCTTGCTCAGTGGTTCTTTGTTGCCTTCTAAAGTTTTCCCAATCTTCCAGCTTCCCACTACTCTTGGCGACTTTGTATGCAGGTGTTTTCAGCTTGATGCCTTTTTTTAGTTATCCAAGGCTGGCTCTCCCATCCTTACTGTCCTTGTTTTTAACTGGAATATAACTTTGTTGAGCACCATGAAAAATCTCTTTTAAAGTCTTCCACTGTTCCTCAACTGTCCCACCATCTGGCCTATGTTTCCAGTCTATGCTAACCAACTCCTCCCTCATCCTGTAGTAGTCCCCCTTTTTTAGGCATAATACACTGGTTTTAGATTGAACTATTGCACTCTCCATTTTGTATGAGATATTCAATGATCACTCTTTCCAAGAGGATCCCTAACTATAATATTGTTAATTTTACCTGTCTCATTGCACAGGACCAGATTTAAGATAGCAGGTTCCCTTGTAGGTTCACTAATATGCTGTTCAAGAAAGCTGTCACGGATGCATTCTATGAAGTCCTCCTCAGGACTGCCTTGACCAACTTGATTCACCCAATCTATGTGGAAGTTAAAGTCCCCCATGACAACTGCCGTTCCATTCTTACATGCATCAAATACTTATTGGTTTATTGCCTGTGCCACTGTAATGTTATTTTTTGGTGACCTATAGACAATTCCCACCACAGATTTTTTTTCCCTTTACTATTTCCAATCTCTACCCAGATGGACGCAACAATCTGCTCCTTAGATCTTATATTGTCTCTCCCTATAGCCCTGATTTCATTCTTAATTAAGAGCATTACCCCACCTCCCTTACCTTCCTGCCGATCTTTCCTTATTACCTGGTACTCTTGGATATTTAATTCCCACTCATCTCCACCCTGCAACCACGTTTCTGTAATTTACTTTTTTTTTCCATTTCTCAAGATGCAGGCATGATTGTCAATGCCAGCACTTTTGCCCATCCCAACCAACCTTTCTTCTTCTGAGGCAATCCACCAAAATTGAGGATAACCTGTTTCCATTCCATTTTGGTGTGTTTAGAGATGACCAATGAGAATGAGTGGTGTTGTACAGTGAGGGCAAGCCATAAGAAGATCTTTATCTTGCAAATGTTGAGAGTATGCCCCATCCTCCCATATGCATCAGTGAACAAGTTTATAATGGCTTGGAATGACCTGCGTAAATGTTTGCGTAGTCTGCATACTGCAGTTTGACTACTGAAGCTGGGATGACATTGGTTTTGGAATGTAGCCCTGTTGATTAAATAGTTTCTCATTAGTTTTGAAGATTAACCCCAATTCTGCAGGAAGTTTGCTGGAAGTGAGATGCAGCAATTCAACAAGGTTCTGAAGCCAGTGGCAAGCCACCTTCTTGAACCACTGCTGTCCTTCTGGTGAAGTACTCACACAATTCCATTGGTAGAGATTCCCAGGATTTAGACCCAGCAGCAATGAAGCAACAACAACACATTTCCAAGATGGGATGGCGTGCATCTTGGAGAGAAACTTGCAAGTGGTGGTGTTGCCATTTGCCTGCTGCTCTCTTATCCTTGGTGATGTCAGAGTAACCTCGCCAAGCAGCTGCAATGTATTTTGTACACAGCGAACAGTCAAGCCATGGTGCAATGGTTAAAGGAATGAAAGCTAAGGATAGTGTATGGGTTCCAATCAAGTAGGTTGCTTTGTTCTAGATTGTGTAGGACTTATTAAAGTTGCAATCATCTAGGTAAATGAAGGGTATTATATCACATTCCCATCTTGTGCCTTGTTGATGGTGGAAAGGCTTTTGGGTGTTAGTGGGTGAATTACTCACCACAGGATATCCAATCCCTTACCTGATTTTGCACATATTTCAGCTATGGTTTGACAGTGAGGGAGGGAATGCATTATTTAGAATGGTGGATGAAGTGACATCAAACAGACTGCTTTGCTCCACTTGGTGTCAAGCGGTTACACACAACAACCATTAACTATATTTTTTGTATTAGGTTCAACACTTGCCAGTGAAGAGTTCACCCCTTGATTCTCAGTGGTCTCAATTTTATTTAATCTGCATATAAAGGGGTAAAAATAAATTTGCTTACGAATATAGAACCAATTTGTGCATGTGCTGCTGGAGAAAGATTTTCAATGGCATACACTGCAAAATTTCGAGGTTTTCTACAGCAACACACACAAACCACCAATGATTTCAGGAATCATACTCACTACAATAAGTGAAGCAGCACTGATTGACATCAAATCTAAAGGACGGTCCTTAATTATGTTTGGAAAAGTGGCTAGACAAATGTGGGTGTGGACACATCACTTCTCCAATACTGACATCCAGATTGTGGTGAAAGTGGTGAACTCCTGAAAAACTAGAGAATCCTTCACCTGAATAGTTAACAGAAATGTGTTCCATTGATGCAGATTGATGCAGATCAACTTTCCTCATTAATTTCTACTCTAACAGCCACACCAACAATTTTTACATAGCATAGGAATGTGATTAGATTTCTCCAGTGCATTGCCTACAAAGTCAAAAAGTGCAAACTGATATTTCATTATATACAAGGAATACTGTCATACAGCAAACAACAGGCCCTTTGACCCAAAATGTCCATGCCTGTAATCAAGTACTGATCTTTTCCAATCTCAATTTCCAGCAGTAGGCCTATAGCCTTCTAAACCATGGAGTTTTAATGCACAACTCCTTAAATGTTGAAAGAGCACCTGCCTCCACCACTCAGTCAGTGCGTTCCAAATTTCAACCACTTTCTTCCTCAAACCCCCTGCCCTTAAACTTCTGCATTCTTCTTGTAGACATCATTGCTAAGGGGAAAACTTTCTTATTATCCACCCTGTCTTTGTCCCTCATAATTTTGTATACCCCTATCAAGTGTCCTCTCAGCCTTCTCCCCTCCAAGGAAAACAAACCCAGCCTATCCAATTCCTCCTTATAGTGAAATGCTCCGTCTCAAGATACATTCTGATGAATTGCCTCTGCATTCTCTCCAGTTACCCTCTTACCTTTAGTGCACTTATAGAATGTTTTGGATTACCTTTAGTGCACTTATAGAATGTTTTGGATTTTCCAAAGTGTTGATCTTGAATCATGCTTATTTCGCGCACTAAAGGAGATCTTTGGTGCTCAAATAACTTGAGTTATGCACTATATTTCTAGGCAATGGTATCTATTTATGTGTTAGTTCTGACTTCGGAACATAAATTCACCTAATATATAGGCTCTATGTCTGGGCATGACACAATAGCACACCCTTAGTCAATTTTTGAATTTACAGTCTCTCATTATGATAATACTTTCTTTTAAACCTGCCCTCGCATATAAACAGCAGCATTAAAACTCCATCCTACTCCAGTCAACAATGAGGTTGGGCACAGTCTCTACTGAAATGTTGATAATATTAGCCTTCACCCTCAGTCGGGATGCTGTAGTGCACAGCGTCTATTGAGATATTAATGCACTGGCAATCATCTACAGTCAGGGATGTATGAGTGCATAATCACCATTCAGATGATAGTACATTTGCCTTCCCTTAGTCAGTGATGTACTGTACTACCTTCATTGAGATATTGTGCCTCGCCCCCACTCAGGGATTGTGTAGGTACAGTGTCTCCATTCAGATGTAAATATATTGTCCCTCGCCCCCGCTCAGGGATGGTGTGGTGCAGTCTCCGTTGACACAGCAGCATTAAAACATCACTCTCACCTCCAGCTTGTGATTGATCTGAAAGACGGTCTGAGCCTTGTGGCACAGCTGTGCGAAGCAGGAGCTGAGCGCCGTCATCTTCTGGCGGCCCTCATACGTGATCTCGGACTGATCGGGGTCGATCTCACCCAGCAGCAGGTCCACGTCCACGAAGGCCTTATCAAACTCCTTCTCCAATACCTCCAGCCAGCGGAACATGGAGGGGCCGGGGCCCGAGCCAGTGCCCGCCCCGGGACCTGCCGGCGCCGTGCCCCCAGCCGAAGAGGCCATGTCTGCCGCTGCGATGGAAACAGAGCACAGGCGGCGGTTAAAGGAAACCCCGATGTCTGTCCGCCTCCCCTCTCTTCCTCTCGCCGGCACCGCCTCCAGTTCCGGTTGTCAAGGGACGACACTCGATTACTCCCTCCTGCCACCTCGCAGCTAGTGGCCAACCGAGCGATCGAGCGGTTGCCGTGGAGATGGAGGCGGGTCTGTGCTGCGTCATCAATTCCACCTTCCTTCCGTGCACCGAGACTGAACAGTTTCATTTTGTACCATTCTGTGAAAACTGCATTATGCAGTCTAGGAGTGTCTTCGGAGTATTGGTGTGAACTCAATGTAGGCTAATATGCCTTCTGAGAATAGCTGCGCACAGCCTGCAGGTTGTCTTGATCTGATACAGTTGCTCCGTGCAGTACAATATTGTCAGCGTATTCCCTCCACAGATTAGAAACGATTAAGACTCCCAGTTCAGATTTGTCATCTTCACACAACTCCAGTCTAAAAACATAGTGGGAGTAATCGATAGTATATAGGTTAACATAATTAATTTCAAAACATGAAACGTGTATGTAATGGTAGGGCATTACATTGAGGCACATATTACAGAATTGTGAATGATTCAGTAGTCATCATCAATGGGTACTCCTACCCTGAAATACTTTTTACAATAACCTTACCTTGCTAAGGATGAGTGATCCAGTGATAAACAATTACACTACTTAATTACTGATTGGAGTAAATATTGTACAAAATTACAAGGTACCTACTTTGGAATAAAGGATCTTAATATCAAAAGCTTACAATAATTAATAGACTCATTTACCTATAAAATTGAGACATGAGGCAGAAAAATGCACCAACTCACTCACCTTTGAAGATAATCACTGAATCACTTGTTCATTGGGATCAATGTTCATTTATATAAAGCTACAGGAAGAACTAGTTTGATTTTAAAAAATCACAATTCTGTCAAGAAAACATAAAAAATACATCCAAAAAAAACAATTGGGTATGAATTTCATAAAATGTTGGTCCATTAGAGGAGGACACTGGGAATCAATAATGACAAGCAGAGAAATGACAGAGATTCTAAATAATTATTTTGGATTTGTCTTCGTGGATGAAGACAGTAAAACATCCCAAAGTAATCAATGAACTAATCAATCAATATAAGGAGGGAAGAATTTAATACAATTTCTATCATTAGAGAAAAAGTATAAGGCAAACAAATAGGTCTAAAGGCCAGAAAGCTTCACAGACCCACTAGCCTGCACCCTAGGATCTTAAAAGAAGTGACTGCAGAGGGACTGAATGGATTAGTTGTAATCCACCAAAATTCCCTTGGTTCTAGAAAAGTCCCAGGAGATTGGAAAACTGCAAATTCAACTGTACTATTCAAGAAAGTAGGGAGACAGAAAGCAGGAAAGTCAAAGGGAAAATGATGAAATCTATTGTTGATGTGAGAGGAGGTCATTTTGAAAATCATAATCAAAAGTAGAGTCAACCGGAAACCATGTGTCAAATTTGCTGGTGCCATTTGAGGACTAAGAAACAGGGTGAATCAAGGAAAACCAGTAGATGCAGCACATTTGAATTTTCAGAAGGCATTCAATAAGTTGCTATATAAAAGGTGACTGCACATGAACACATGGGATTGGGGTTAATATATCAGCATGGGTGGGGGAATAGCTAACAGAAAGCAGAGAGTCAGGAAAACTGCCAGTTTTCAAATTGATAATCAGTAACTCATGGTGTGCCACAGGATCAGTGCTGGGATCTCAAGTATTTACAACCTAGATTAATGACTTGGATGAAGAGACCAAGTACATTGAAACCAAATTTGCTGAAGATACAAAGACAGGTGGGATAGCAAGTGTGAGGAGTCTGCAAAGGGATGTTGATAGTTTAAGTGAGTGGGCAACAAGTTGGCAGATGGAATGTATACTGGGAAAATGTGAGGTTATTCACTCCAGAAGGGAAAAGTAAAATAGAATATTATTATTTAAATTGAGCATGCCTTCACAATGTTGTGGTACTAAGGGATCTGGAAGTTCTAGTGCAAGTAATCAGGAGACTCATCAAATGTTGGCCTTTATTGCAAGGATTATGGAGTATGAAAGTAGGTGAATTCTCATGGAATGTTTCATGGCACTGATGAGACTGCCCCTGGAATATTGTGTCCAGCTTTTGTCTCCATATTTAACGCAGGATATACTTGCATCGGAGGCAGTGCAGAGATTCACAAAATTTATTCCTAGGATGACGGGAATGACATATGAAAAGAGTTTGAGCAGGTTGCATCTTTATCATTGGAGTGCTGAAGAATGAGAGGTGATTGCATTGAATCGCACAAGATTCTGAAGGGAGATGATAAGGCAGCCGATGAGCTGGCTTCCCTTAGTGAGGGTATCTTGAACGAGGAGGCACAGTTTCTGAATAAAGGGTCATGCTTTTAAGAAGAAGACAAGAAGCAATGTTATTCTACAGAGAATCGTGATTCTTTGCAATTCTCTAATCCAGAGCGGTGTGGAGGCGGAGTCTTTGAATATTTTTCAGCCAGTGATCGACGGACATTCGAACGATAAAGGGGAATGAGGAAAGGGTGAGAAAGTGGGTTTGATGCCAGGAATAGTGATATTGTTCTGCTGAACGAATTGACCGTGCTCTCCAAGTTTAGACTTACCGCTATTGTAGACTGCACTTTTGCGACCTTAAAACCATCATATTTGTGCATTATTTAGCTGAGGGAGTTGTTTATTGCACAATATTTTTAAAAATTTTAAATCATAATAATATTCCTACGTAAACATACATTTTGAATGAGAAAACAGCCAACTCTAAGCCTCTTTGTGTTTAGTTTTTATTTTTACTATCTCCCCCACACCCCTGGCCTTTCCAAACAATTCTCTTCAGTAACACAAAGTCAATATCTAGACACAAAAATGCAGTGCTAGGCTGAATCAAATTAGCAAGAGCTTCGTTGACTTCAAAAATCCAGTGCTTCCATCTTATTTCTCCGGTATAACGCGCGCAAAACCGGGTCTAACCTCTTTCTGACTTTCAGGCCTGCGTGTCTAAATGCTGGTATTTTGAGGGTCTTCCGTTATAAAAGCAAGGTCAAAATGTTGATTGAAATTAGATGATAATAAATACAGCATGTGCTTTAGAGCTTAATTCAATTTCATACGATGGACTGTGATTTAAATGCTGTTCTACACAAAATTGAAGTGAATCCTATAACCTCTGTTGAGAAAACGCTAACAAAGGGGGCACCCGGATTTGAACCGGGGACCTCTTGATCTGCAGTCAAATGCTCTGCCACTGAGCTATACCCCCAGCCGCTGGTCGCTGCTGCAAAATGTTCCTCTATCCCTTAAAACCAGTGATGGTTTTTTTTCCCCCCCATGTCGGGATATGTTCAGTTCGCGAAATCAATCGTCTTCGACCGAGTCACCGGCGAAACGACGGCGGCGGCACCAGCAGACTGTTACTGGACATTCAGCCAGGTTGCTCCTGTTGTGCGACAGTATTGCGCGGCAGTCAACGGTGTCCACTTCCTGAAACTTTTCCAGAATTGAATCTTTTTTTAAAATCTTATTTTCATAATTAGTTGTTTTTTTTTAAAAGGCGCAATTGGTGTTGTGATTATGTTTTCAATTGTCAATGGAAGGTTGGATTGCAAAAAGAATACCCTTTGGCTGTGTCAGTGGTTGTATGGCTCGCCCGCTCCCTGCCCGAATTTAGGCACAGTTGATGTAGTCCCAAATTGAGCCCTGAAATACCAGTGAAGTTTCAACGCTGGACTGCAGTGAGAACTAACCCACAGCGGTGCGGATCTCACATTTCTTGGGTAACCACACTTTGGCTGTCTCTGGCCCTCTGCATTTCTTATTATCCTACAGTTAATTGTGTATCTCCCTGCCTTGCTTTCGCTTTGATATCTCACACTTCTCCAGATTAAATTCCGTTTGACGCTTATCACTTGACCAATCCACTGACATCTGCCCACTTTCTGCAGCTTTCTTCCTCTCTACCAACAATAAGTTTTATTTCTGGGAACTTCTTAATCGTCGTTCCGATGTTGTCAAAGTCATTGATGTATGTCACATAAAATAAAATAAACAGCACCACTGTAAATACACAATTATCAGCACAATACTGAAAGACGTGCACTTTTCACGTCTCTTTCACTATGTACCAAAGCAATTCACAATGAAGTTCTTTAATGAAGTATCATTACTGTTGTAATACAAGATATGTGGCAGGTAATTTAGCCAAAGCAATTTCCCACAAACAGCACTGCATAATTACCTTTCTTTAACAAGAGAAGAATGTTGATTCATGGATAAATATTACCCAGCAGATCAAGATAAACCCAATGCCCTTCTTCAGTAAAGAACCACGTGATCTCTTACAGCCACATGAAAGTCGAAATTCGAGTTTATTGTCACATCGACAGTCTTAACGGTTACAGCATTTTGACAATAATTCTTCAGTATTGCACTGGGGTATCGACCTTGATTATTGTGCTCATGACATTGAAGTGGAACTTGAACCTACAACTTTCTGATTTAAAGGCAAATTTTCCCAGTCAAGCCCCAACTGACACTATGGTCAAAATTAATCTAGCCAAAGAGGCTCCTTTTTAAAGGAGCAGGATAATCAACTTAAACTCATATTAAACTAATGTTGCAAAACAAAGCAACAAATAAAACATGTTATTTTACCCACAATGCATTGCATTCCCACTGGTATGCACAAACCAAGAACCCTTTAAAGTGCAGCAACAAAATCTGCTGCTCCATCTCCAGGGCCACCAGGTCATGCACATAGTTGTGGCAGGCATTATTTGAGCTGGAAATCCTAACCTGTTCTTGTGCCCTCATAACTGATTTTCCTCACATTGGCTGTAACAACCCTAATTAATATTAGTACTCCCTTCACCTAAGGAATCTATTGCTACTTGTGACTAGAACTTTCTGATTCCTTCTCTTACTTTCAAACTACCATTTTTATATGTTTTCTGACAGGGACTTTTTTTGTTGTTTAAAGTCATTTTCACCTTCCAACAGGGTCTAGGTCCCAGCTCAGTTCAAGATTTTGCCATCCCATAAATATAGCTTGCTATTGTCTCAGGACCGGTGCCAATGTCCTATTGTGGAACCCTTCTTTCTCAAAGTATTTACCTTGGTCCCTGTGATAATTAGCTTTTGGCTCAGGTCCTGCTATTTAATTTAACTGTACATATTACAGTCCAACAGTGCCTACACTACTATTTGTTTAGGTCAATTTTTGATTATCTGCAATTCATCTTGGGGCAAGAAAAGTGTACAAACTCTTGTCCTAGGTGGTTGATAGAACAGATTGAAAGCTAATTAATTTATGTGCTCCCTGTCTTTTTTGTGCAGACCATATACATTTGGGATCCCTTTAATGCCAGTGGCCTCAATTTAGTATCTTTTTCCTTTAAATGTATTTATTTTTCTAATTTTCTCTTTATATATTTGCATTTCACTTTTTAATTTTACAATTTTAAATTAGAATGCAAAACATATTAAATAGTTGGCATTATCTTATGAAAATCTGACATTCCTTTGCTAAAACTGTGACATTGCAAGAACAGATTCCCCCCTCCCCCCCAACCCCCGTGCTGTGCTCCCATATGTACAATTCTTCCTTTTCTTCTTCCTTCAGGATCTAATGTAACTTGCTTCCACTCCAGTTTTGAGGGATGGAATTCCATGCATGAAATCTTTTTACACAGAGTGATCAATTCTCATCAGCTATGACATGGTCTTGACAGAGTGGGATCTTAGTCTAATGGCAAGCAAGTCCAAGATAACTAGAAATCAGGATCTGCTATTCAGACTAAGCACAGCCTGTATGTGGAGACACACACACGCACACACACACACACACACACACGCACACACACACGCACACGCACACACACACGCACACACACTCTCTCTCTCTAAGCATACACAGATACACTTTAACCCTAGACACATCGAAAGAGAGAAATACAATCTTGCAGACTCTTCCTTAGCTTCCCCCTCACAGTTCCACACCCTGATTCCTTCTTCCTTCAGTCCTCCCTCTGTCATTTTCCCTTTCCCTTGTCTCCCTCCATTTCACCTGTCTTCCCGTTCACTCACCTCTTAGTCCCTTCCCTCTTCCTTTCTTCCCAACTCTCCTGCTGTCCCTCACCCACTCGCTCCCTGACAGACTCCTCCCAACTCTCCAGCTATCAGCTGCTTGTTCTCCCCAAGGTAGAAGCCACCCGCTGACTGTTGCTAGTCACTCTTACAGGGCCTCACACTAATTGCCAATCCTCCATCTTCTGGGCATCACCTAGGAACCTGAGGAGAGTCTTTAGCTGCCGACATGGCACTGCCTGATGTCAGCAGATTACCATCTCCCCTTGCACTACATGCAGGTTAGTGGGTCCCAACATGCAATTTCCCAGCAGAAGAGGGAGGGTACATTCTGGGGGAGCATCTCAGTCGGTCAGCATAATCACTAGACATATACAGTGACCCTAAACTCAGGAGGCCTCTGTCTCCCGTGTTCCTCTTCAACTTATGTACCCTTGGTCTCCTGTACTCCTCCTAAGCTCAGGGGGGCTTCTGTCTCTTGAGCTGTTTCGCCAACTGTCTCTCCAAAGGCTCTGCTTCTGACCCTTGAATCACAGATTTACAGGCTGAAATCTCAGGTGTTTCAGAATTGCATCAAGAATGAATACTAACATTATCTCCAGTCTACTCGAGTGTGCCGCAAGGTCAAAGTTAATGCTAACCAGATCCATAACATAGGTACAATATAAAAGTTTAGCACTATAAAGTTGATTGAGCAGGAGATGGCTAAAATAAAAACTTTTAATTTTTTTTAAATTATGTAAGGGTAGCACTTAATATTGAAAATATTTCATCCAATATTCTTCTTCTGAGTTTGGAATCTATAGTCTCCTTTCAGGATTTGATCTTTTTTATTTTATAGTTTTTCATAAATTGAAAATGTAATTCTCTTATGATGCAATAATACTTAATATACAGTGACTACTTAGAATAATATGTTTCTTGTAATGAGCTAATACGTTATAACTTTCCCAACACCATACTTCAAAACAGATACTATATTCCAAACTAGAGAAACAAAGGACTGCAGATGCTGGAATCTCGATGAAAAACACAATGATGCTGGAGGACAAGTTCTGTAGAAGGGTCCTGACCCGAAACGTTGACCACCTGCTTTTCTCCACGGATGCTGCCTGGCCTGCTGAGTTCCTCCAGCA
>JAUZTB010000002.1:43752945-43769412 GCA_034780895.1 Rhynchobatus australiae
ATCAGGTCATATTTTAGAAATGAAAATAAAACTTTTAAAAATAATTAGCTGAAGATAGTTCATGAAGAATTATAAAATATGTGGAATATAATACACTCTTGTAGTTCAGACCAATCAGATTATAGTTCTGACCTAGTCTTCCTAGCACAAGTTTTCTCTTCACATGGAAACTCATTGGACTGCTTCCCTGTGACTTCAATTTCTTTCAGTCCTTGGAGATAGAATTGCTCAAGAAACCAATCAAATTAAAAGAAAACATCAATAAATCAGTTTTGGAGAAAACACTTAAAGGGAATAAAACATCTATTATTAGTAATTCCACAACTTCTAACCATCTGGCAGAAAATGCAATTATAAGCAGTACAGAGATTTTAAAACAATTTTAGCAGAGTTGCTGGTTTAGTGCTTTTAAACTAAAATAAATGACAACTTATTCAATTGATGGCTACACAATTTTGTGTTGATTAGTCCACCATTCTAGTAATAATATAAAATATTTACATATCAGCAATGTCATATCTTAAGCCTGTTAGTTTCTGATATGCCTGTGGTCTTAAGATGTTTAACTTTAAAAAAAATTATAACTGAAGAAAATTTATTTGCATTAATGCAACATAATTTATTGTGAAGTGATAAAAGAATAAAAGCTTATGAACAAATAGACACTGGAGCCAATGAATATCCAGAGAAGTAACATCTCAAAAGAATGAAGGCAGAAGGTAGCATTTGCATTGTATATTACACCACATATATTATATATGGCTAGGCAAGACTGAAATCAACAGGGGTATGGTAGAGGTGCAGCAGTTATTGCTGGACTGCCAACCCAGAAACCTGGCCTGACATTGCAATATGTGAGTTCAGATCCCATCATGGCAGCTGTGAAATTTATATTCAGTTAAAAAAAGTTCTGGTATTTTAAAATGAAGACAACAGTCAGCAGGAATGAGTTCCATAAAACTACTGGATTGTTATTAAACCCCTGTTGGTCATAGGAGAGGAAAGCTGGCATCCTTCCTGGTCTGGTCTATATGTGTAACTCAAATGCTGTCTGAAACAATCCAGTAACCTGCTCACCATGACCACAATATTAATTCAACAAAATAATCAAACCAGATGGACTACCTGGTATCTATCTAACCAATGAGCTCAGATACAGCAAAATCATTCCCAGCCAGTCAACCTTGCAAACTCCTCCTCACAAACCTCTGGGGACTGATGTCCATATTGGGAGATCCACAGAGTCAAGCAACAGCCCAGCAAAGTTGTGCTCACAGAATCATAACTTTCAGTCCAAGTTCCAGACTCTATCCCAATTCCTAGATACATCCTGTCCCACTGGCATTACTTGCCACCAGAGGGTACATAGGTGGGAAGGAGGTAATGATGACCCAACACATATCACACCTCAGATTGTACAAGTTTACAATGGAAGGGAGCATCTCAGGTTAGAGAAGTGGGTGCAAGGCCAAATCTGGAAGAAATATTGATTGAAGTATCCAAAGAACTTGGTGTGAAAATAAGCCACACAGAGCCTGAACAGTTATTTTGGATAATGCATGCAAATTAGGAGCAGAGGTAGATCCCTTAACCCCTCACGCATGCTCACCCATTTAATAATAATGGCTGATCTGATTGTAACCTCAATCAACATCTATCTACCTGGGGTAACTTTTGACCATCTCGTTTATCAATCATCTATCCACCCTTGCCTTAAAAAATTTCTTCCACTACCCTAGAGCAAGAGAGTTCCAAAAACTAATGACCATCGGTGACCTCTCATTTTTAAACCCCTGCTTCTAGACTGTCCCAAGAGGAAGCATCCTCTTTACATCTACCCTTTCAAGATCCCTCAAGATCTAATGTTTCAACCAAGTCCCCTCTCACTCATCTAAACTTTATTTTTCTCACTTTTCATTGCTTAAACAAAAGAAACAAAAACAACTCATGGCCATGTAATATTCCGCATGCACCTCTTTAAGAGTTGTAACATGTGACCATCTGTTCACCGTGTATATACTGTAAAATGTGAGTATTGAACAGAGTGGAGCTGGTTGCCTGTATGGGAGTTAAGCACACACCAGAAAAAGTATGCATTGTCTCCAAGTTCCTTTGTTTAATAAAATACTTCATTAGTTTAATTTACTGTCTATCCTTTAGCATCTTAGAAAGTGATACTGATACGGGGTTATCTTAGTTTAAGGCCAAATATTAGGAAAAGGGTAATGAGAGGTCCGTTTCTGTGCCATATGATTCTATAGTAAAATAAATGTTAATGGTTATAAATGTAAATATTATAATACAAAGCTTTATCGCTGCATGCTGAGAGCTTATCTGTTATTGTTCTGTTCATGAAAAGGAAGTTCACAATATTGCGGGCACAGTAGCAAATTAATTTTTCTGCAGTTTAACCTTGATGTTTTTGATTAGTGGGTATTTAGTAAGGATGGGATGGTAAATGAGGTAATGTTAGTTCCCATCACTGATGAGGATCGTTTCTTGAATTCATTATTTTATAACAATTACTACAAGCCAGTGCGTATTTCAGTTCTCACATTGAATAATAATAATTGATCAAACTGAGCAAAAATAAAATCAGGCAGGCATGAGATATCACTTTAAAAACAAGCTTGGGTCAACACCTTATCAAAAATAAGAAGGGAAACAGTAACTATTGAGAGTGAACAAGGTAAAGGAGGCAGACTGAAATACCATCAGAGAGAGGAGCAGGACTTCTTCAGGGGAGAGCCTTCCTGAAAGTCTCAAATGGATGCTAAGGATGGCAGGCAAAAACTGAGAAGTGAGAATGGGCTGGATTAATCAAATAACATAATTAATCAAGTAATAAGTAATCAAATATAAAAAACTCTTATCTCCAACATCCTTTGGTTTTATTTCAGATTCATGGCATCTGGATTTTCTTATTTCTATAAAGTGGTTACCGCTCAAAAAAATTGAGTTTTGTAAAATGTTGCAAGCTTCTGTCTCAAAAGTATTTTCAGTCTATAAATCCGGTTATGTTCTGTTTTTGAAAATCAGACCTAATCCATGTTCTAGTTGATACATAAAATCCATGCAAATTTAAGTAATCATCCGTTACCAGTGAAGACTGAAGATACAGAGAAAAAAATGAAGTGGAATGGGCAGTAGTATTAACATATTACAATTAATCAAATACAATACATCATTATATAATAATAAGCTCTTATAGACTCTAAGATTATTTTATTTTATGAAATAGGGGTTGTGTAAATTGTTAATTCATTTTTACAACATTATTAATTGCTTTGCAAGAGATTTCTAAGTTTTGCATTGTAAGTATTGAATATTTTTCTAGTGTGCAATCAACAATTAAGTGCAGACTTTAAAGAAATACAATAGTCTGGGTGTAATTAATCAGTAAACTATAATAATTTGTTCAGCTACATTTTGTTTTAAGCACTATAGCTATACAAAGCATTCCTGTAGTTACTAGATAGAGGGGCATCATCTGTTATCATGCCAATGGTTGAAATGAATCAAACAAAGAATACCATTCTAAATATGGAACTTGTGTGTTGAAATAACCACAGTTTAAAAAAAGGGTCAGATTAAATACCAGAACAAAGGGAATCATGGATTCCCCAGCTAAAATAGCTGTAAAGTTGCACAAGATGCAAGAAGCATTTGGAGATCCAGGCCAAGATAAGAAGTCAATGGTCAGCTGTGGGTTCCTGGTGCCGACCCCAACCCAGGGGAGTAGGGCATCACCCGATCTGACAGGCTGTGCATAGTGGATGAGGTTGAAAATAATTCTGAATGTGGCACTAACATTTTTTATTCAGGACCCTAATTTTTCTTGGTCCCTCCAAAAAAAAAGTCTTAAAGGACAGCTGGTTAGGCTACTTGCTATCTGGAAGAAATAGGTTTTCATCCTTGACACAGACTCACTCATTTGCGCTCTGCTTCCAACAAAAAAAATCAAATATACATTTCAGAAGTATTGCTGTTTGTTTATTTATCAAAACAGTTAGTCCTGAGATTCCCAACCTCTCCCAAACTCTACTCATTGCAATGACCCACAATTTTCAAAATAACGTGGTTTGTTTTCCTGGGGTAGAAAAAAAGGTACCTGGTAGTTGAACATCATTAGCACATCAGCACATAAAATGTGGCAGAGATTATTTGCAGTTTAAAACAAAGCAGGAAATGGAAAAAAAATCACAAATTTCACATATTTGAAGCTTTTTTTTAAAAGAGCAAACAAATGTTCTGCCACATACTCTTCCTCCGTGTAAAAAAACAGTGCATTTAAATAATTTCCTATGCCTAATAGGTTATACAAGATTGCATTTTATTAGTTGCAACCAATACATCTCAATAAACCTCAAATGCTTTTACAAAAGCACAAGTAGGAATATTATAGCAATATTGTGTTTCTTTCTCTGTTTTAGTTTCAAGATTTGCAAGTGCTTTTGAATAACAGTATGTCATCACATTTCCAGCAACTCATTCGTCTCCGGATGGAGCTCATTCCTGTTGTTTATTTAGAGTGTTTTGAGCCATCATAGATCAAGTACTTTGCTCACGGTTACATCCTTTACAAAAGCTATTCCAATAGTTAAAATTAATGATGCTACACAAAACTACTTTTGAGAAATTCACGAAGCTGGGAAAGTGTTGCTGTTTATTGAATAGTTGAAGTGGCATAAACCGTTTCAGCAACAATAAGATAAATGGATCTTACTGACACACTTATCCAACCAAACTACGTTCAATAATGCTGAAAACGAGAGTCGCGATGAAACTTACCTTCAGGGTTTCTCAGGTCTATCCTAAAAACATCTGAAATGGCAATAGGACACCTGGTTTTTTTTTTTAATTCCTAAAACATATTTAGCAAATTATATACTTTTAGACATATTTGTCCAGAAATCCAGTCCTGGCAGGTACTGTAGTCATATTAATACCTTCTACTTAGCCTCCAAAGTTCATTCTATTAACTTCAATGGGGTGTGTTTTGATGCTACCAGATAGCATATTTAGTGGTACCTTGTTCTAGATAATTATATCAACTTCAAATAAACTATAAATAACTTTTTATGGTACATGCAGTGGAAGAAATCTTAAGAAGCACAACCAGAGGAAAATCTTCGGTGTCAGGTGAAATTTTATTTTGCAGGTCCTGTAGAGTACTTCTATCTTACTTTTCCATTCATAGGCTATGTGCAAATATCCTGTTGTGTTCAAGTTGGGCACCCAATTTAGGTTCAAAACTTGAGGCTTCTTTTTAAAAATGCATCTGTCCCTTTGATTCTTAATCAAAGCTTCTCCCCCAGAAATTCACATGTACCTCAGAATTACACTCAACTTAGCTAAGTCCTCATTGCAACAAGCTTAAATATGTTTATGGCTCATTCAACTAAATTGTTGTTTAAAGTCACAGGCCCGAGTTTTCTCTGAAAAATCAGCTTCACCTGAATCAATTAAAAGGATCCTTTTCAGCTGTACAATGAAGAAAAAAAAATCGCCAAATTGTCTTCCTGTAGTTTCAAGCAGGGAAATCTTCTCCTTATTCTTCTGTCATGTCACTGTTACCACAGGACCACTAAGGACATTTCCCAGAGATGAAACGGGAAATGAAGAAAAAGGCAATGAGTCGCTCAGTACAAGGCCAGCGTGGTGGCACAGTGATTCATACCACTGCCTTACAGCTCCAGTCACCAGGGTTCAATCCTTAGATAATGTTTCTCTGGAATTTGCATGCTCTCCCCATGCCTGTGCAAGTTTTTGAAAGAAACTATGGTTTTCTCTCATACCCCAAAGAGATGTTGGTAGGTTTATTGGTTCCTGCATATTAGTTGTTGTAAATTAGCCCTTAGTGTAGCTAAGTGACAAAAGAATCAAAAGGGAGTTGATGCTCAGGTACCAGAATAAGTTGCACTGGGCAAGGGAAGGAGAGGGGGAAGTGGACTGATGGGATTGCTCGGCTTAAAGCAGACATGGACCTGATGGGCTGAATGGCCTTCTTCTGTGCTGTCATAATCATAAGTAAACAAGGCCATGGCTTGGGAGGACAATATCCAGGAGGTGCCATTCCACTACAGACTCATGTCCAAATGCTCCTCCTCAGTGACAGCTCAGTTTCTCTGTCCCAACTGCTAGATACTGGCAATCTTTCCAGTTTCCTCTCAGTCCTGATATAGGTCTCAGCCTGAAATATCCACTTACACCTTTTGCCTCCCTGGATACTGGCTGACCTGCTGCATTTGTCCGGTGTTCTATTTCAATCAGTTGCTGAAGCAACTCCTGTAGTTGCTTATTGTTTAAGGTCCTGCTGCCATCCATTCTACTGCTGGGCTTTGGTCCCTTGCAGCCATACTCACAAAGCCATTTCACTGCCCCAAACCTGTTTTGTCACATGCTCATTCTTCTACTGCACTTATCCCCTGGGTTTGGGCAGCCCTGTTGAATCACACACACTTCCCTTGGTTTTACAGAGGCAATGGAGTCAGTGTCGTACAGCAAACAAGCAAACTCCTCAGCCCACTCCATTCTGCCGATCTTTTTGCCCATCTACACCAATTCCATTTATCAGTATTAGAAGCGTAAATTTTAGTGAAAGCCATTAGACTTAATTGGACTCAGGTACTATTAAATAGAATCCAGAGAATTAATTAATTAAATGACACAAAGCAAAGTACATTAAATGCAGCTTCTAAATTTAGTAATTCAATTCTCTGTCCTAGCTGAATGGAGGAAACAGTGAAATAAAGCATGCTTTTGGCTGAATCAATGAATTACTTACATGCTGGAGAGTAAATGAAATCTACAGAAATAAAAGTGCCTAGGCAGAATTAAGGAAAGTGTTTACTAATTATGAATTGATGGCACAACGGAATCCTGAGAATAACTAAACATGCCAATAAGTGAATGCAATTCATTAAATACAGTTAGTGATGTGTGATCCACATGATTCACCTTGGATTACTAATTATCCCAAGAATTACCATTCAAAAAGTGTGGTGATATGGATCAAATTAAAATTAAAAAAAAACCTGCAGATGCTGGAAATGTAAAATAAAAACCAAAGATGCTGATAACACTCAGATGGTCAGACAGCATCTATGGAATGAGAAACAGTGTTAATGTTTCAGGTCTGAGACCTTTTGTTAGAACTGGGAAAGAGAAAAAACATGTCAATTTTTAAAATTGCATTAGATCATGGAGGAGGGAAGATGGGTTAAAAAGCAATCATTTCTGACAGCCTGGATAATTGCTTAAAGATCAAATAAAAAGATTATTAGTAAAAATGTAGCAATTAAGTGCAATGCTTCATCTGGTGATTAAGTGTCCTTTTAGTGGAGTACCTGTACTTTCCATCAGCAATATCAAAATGAACAGTTTATGTTCATTTATAGTTCTTCAGGATAAAATGCATATAGTAGATATTCATCTGAAGTTCACCCAGTGTGACAGAATGACTTGCTGTTAAGCAAAATGTTTTAAAATGAGAGAAATGAATGCTTCCTCTATTTCTTCACTGCAGCATCTTATAATTTGCTATCTTACTAGTCTTTGTTAATACTCAGCTACTGTCTGTGGATTGCAAATGAATCAACTCAGTTCATGTTTTGTTTTTTTTAAATAAAAAGGACTTTTTTTTAAACAAAGTATTAATGTGCAATTTTCACATCCTGGAGGTCCACGAGGAAGCTGTTCAAATGTGTAAACACAATTTTCATTGCACATTCATAAGATTTATCCAGCATTCACATTAGTCAAGGACAGAATGCAAGTTTTCGTTTATTAGTCTCTCCTGGTATCAGATGAGATTCTTTATGATAGAATCTACTGTTTTTAAAGCCAGCAGTTTACAAAATTATGTTTTACATGGGGTGTGACACAGCTATTTGTCCATAGTGCTGCATAGATTGATCACAAAGTCCAAAAACTACATGTTTTTAAAAATATTGCAAATGCACCTGCACCAATTAAGTTTTGTTTTTTTTCCTTTCTTCTTCATCCCAGTCAAAATCCAGAACACAATCATCTTCCATTTCATCAGTAGAAAAGAGGTACCTACTCATTATGGCTCCTGTAGTGCCGGTTGATGGAAATCCAAAGGTCTTCCTTTTCCTGGACAGCACCCCAGACTCAGCAACATCATTCTGCATCACACTATTCTGCTTCGCAACAGATACTTCATTTCCACCTGTGGTCTTTTCATTTTTCTTGTCAGAAGGTGGACTGAAAGAGAAACTAGCAAGCTTTGCTAATGTACTGGAGGACACCTTTACCTGGCCTGCCATAGCCAAACTTTGGCTGGTCTGTTCCCCTGTATTCAACTCTGTGGGAAATGGATGTTTAGGTTTATCCCGTGTCACCTTTTGCACCTTTCCCATGTGTGCAGTACTAAGACGCTTCTGCAGTTCAAATGATGGCTCTGTTCCACTGCAATTGGGAACAACTTTACTTGCTTTTTTATGCAAGGGACTACTTTTAGAATTACAACCAAGCAATGTTTGGAGATTTTCTGTATGATCACTGGCTTGGGGTGGCTGCTCAGAAGCACATGTCAATTCCTCAACTTCAGTTGAGTCAGAGAACAGGATCAATGGTTCAGAGGTAGAATTATCTGCAGCTGAATGGCTTAGTTTTTGCTTTGGCTTAAACGCAAATGTTTTCAGTTTGGTCAGTAGACTGTTAGAATTCCCATTGGTCTCAGTCTCTAGCAGAATGGCATCACTGCCCTGTAAAGTATGCTTTGTTCCAAGTGGTTTTATTGTCTTATTTGCTTCATGCTGGAGTCTAGGTGAAGCACTTTGTCCTGAATTACCACCATCTGAACTAGAGTCATCCAGGTTCAGAAGTGCACTGGTTTCACCTGATTCAGATAAATGATTTTCGCTGAAAGTTTTGTTATTTTTGAACAACATTCCGCTCTGTGAAACCCGGGAAGCTTGTAGCTTTTTTGACACCCGAACAGTTATAGCAGTGTTAGGTGTGTTTGAAGAAGCACTGACTTCAACATTTGTCTGTCTTTTTGAGTAATCTGTGTCAGGTGTTTTCTCAGTTTCTGAATTCTCAATGGCTAGGCCAGCAGGTTTCATGTTATTTGGACCACAAGAGCCTATGGGCGGTGAAACCTTGTTAGAATTGCTAGTTGCTGATTCATCATCTGTACTTTTTATTGGCTGTGGGCTGGTATTTAATTCAGAAAAAGGATGCTGGCAAAAATTCTCTTCTGTTACTTTAAGAGTGCAGGATTCAGCTGGTACAATTCCCTCTCCTTCTGGCTCCCTTCCATGGTTTTTGCTTTGAAAGTCAACAAACCAGGTCAGATCACTGTCAGTTTGATCAACGGCCTGAACAATGGGATTTAGTTCATCAGTGTTTGAATAAGGAGCAGGATCAGAAAATGGATCATATTGGTTTCTTGAGTTTGTACTTCCATTAGATGGCTGGTGTTCTTTTCCATTATGAATTCTTTTAAAAATACAAATTGAATTGTTATGGAATATACTGCAAAATGTCATAATCCTAAGAAATTAATTTTAAATCAAAACCTAGAACTCTCCTCTCTAAGTACCCACTAAACATGATGTAGTCTAGGTTCATCTCTTTGATAAGTTCTCAGTTTTTAAAAGCTCTCATGCGTTATAGACTTTTTTTCTTTCTGCTAGCCTTCTCCTTATAGATATGATGAAATATTTAAATCAATATGAAAGACCAAACACAACTTTCAGCTATGGTAAAAAAAGGAGATGGAAAAAAATAAGCAGATGGGGTCTATTCCTCAATTTAAGAAAAATGAAACAGGATTAGCGTTAAGTGCGTGCTTGATGGTTGCTGTGGACACAGTGGGCTGATGGGCTTTCCGTGCTGTGTGACTATCACAGAGAACAACTCCTTCTGCATTGAATTCTGCAAAATCTTTGCTCAGATTTCATAATAGATACCCAGTATTTACGGCACACTTTCCCAAATGGAAAGCTTTATTTCGTCCAATCACACACTGACCCACTGGGCATAGTACAGTCTGCCGATAATAACGCATTTGAGTAATTTAAATGAACACCCTCATATAGATATAGAAAATTCCCTGGTCAGCAGCGGTCACTTCGCAATGCATCTCAAAGCTTCATTTCATTTTCAATATCTCAGTGCAGATTCGATTTTTGCATCTCCCCTTCAATGAGGTAACCATTGCCAATGCATCTGGCCAATCAACAGTGTTGTTAGCATTGGCCAATTGCTTAAATCAGTGAAATGAGCAGGCAAGACAAAGCTGCAAAGCTACCTACAGTACAAATAGCAAGTAGGAGGTTAAGTGCACATTATGATCACCACTGCTGCTTTCATGGCTTATATACATCTATGATCTTAATATTTCCTTTTCACGGTAGTTTCAATTTTCATTGCAATATTTTTATAATGTTTAGCAACACCAAAACCATCAGTAATAAAGCCATTTATCTAAATAACCATGCACCCTCTTCTGATAAAGGTGTAGTGTTTTTAACAGAAATTGTCAAATTTATTATTCTGCAAGTATAGTTATAGTAAAACTTTGTAATGTTTCCCAATCTCCAGTGAGCTAGTATGACTTTTTACCTGTCAAGCCTCTGCAGTTCTTGATGGAGAAGATCAGTTAGGCCCAGTCTTTCCAGCAGCAGTTCACACTGCATTTTGTATTGTTCTTTTGTGTTTTCTGGGAAGGACGTGTGTAATGCATTCACACCACCAAGAAGAGCACCTCCCTGGAAGTGACAAAAATAAGTTATATAAAGTCACGAAAAAGACCAATCAATCCTTCAAACATAGTCCAATATTGTTTAAATCTATTATGATGCAGTATACCAAAACATCACTGCGATAATCCAACATTGTGTCAATTGTTTGTGCATGTTAAAAATTGGTTCAGCTATAAATTACTAAAGATACAAATGGAAAATATTTCCTCTGGACTCAACTGAAATCAAGCTCTTTATTTGTATCTCCAGTATTGGTGTGCTAAACTTCCAACTTCAGTGACTCACAAGAGATGCCCGTTTTGATTCTCATTTCTACAGAAAATATTTTAAAAAAAATACATACCTGCATGGATGATTCCATTACAGAGATCACTGTGATGGCATCTTCAACAGTTACTTTATCCCTAAACATCAGTCTTGCATGAGCTAAACAACAAATTTTAAAAAATCATCAGTAAATAGAAAACAGATAACCAAACCTGTTGCCGCACCCAAATATAACAGTAGACAGTTGCGAGCTGCAGATGAAGTCAGGGGAGATTGCATCTCTCTACTGTCCTTATACAGTCAAACCTATAAGGAACATCTGAGTGCACAGAGAAAAATCTTACTTCATTATTGTTTTGAATTTAAAAATAGCCTTTAAGGCATTTGTCATCTTTATTTTTGCAGCCTACTAGTTTGCAATTTATTTTGCTATATTAAAACAACTTACCAAACATTTAACCCATCTGAAAAAAACATGAGAACCCCTGAACCTCAGTCCCATCAATCCTGTGGAAGCTTTGGGAAATGCACAAAAGATGAAGTCAAGTGAAGACATTTATTCCACTATGAAGCAATCCAACTAACCAGTACTCAATTCAACAGCTTAAACATCCCTTTCCTCTACCACCTATGTATTATGGCCGAAGTGTATATTACCTCAGGATGTCATGGCAATTAAACTACAGATGAAAATCAAGAAAAAAAAAATTATTGTAGTACAAAGGGTGAAAGACCTCAAACATTAAAGCTGTTTCTGCTTCCACTGCCTGACCTGCTGAGTGATTACTACTGCCTGATGGACCATGAGGATTGTGCCTAGAGTGCAGGCATTTGGAGGCTGCATGGTCATTCAAAGACAAACTTAGCAAGTGCCTCCCAGCAATGTCATTCTTCCACAGACTATGTCCTTCACCACCTGCCTAGGTTCTTGTGGAAGCACACCCCACCCATTATTCCACAATCCATTTATTTAGTAGCAACACTTTCAACAGATGGCTGCGTAAATTGTCATATGTCCTTTTAGGAACTTCTTGCTAAGATCACACTGGTTGTGCTTCTTGCGATGAAGAATGTGATCTTGCAACAGATCAGTAGGGAACACAATGCTGAAATCAAGAACATCAGTTTCAGCACAGAAAAACCCAACTTCATATTTCTTAGAACTTCACAATGGAACTTTTCACTCTTTCTGCCATATTTACAGATAACCTTTGGATTATCTATGATACTTTTCTAATGTCAAAACAATAGTGTGGAACAATTTCGAGGGCCAGTGCTTTTTATACTGAGGAACACTTGATGTACATCATAGCCATCTCAATGTTCAATTCCTGGAGTTTTATTTATGTTATCTATAATAACCATTTTGATCATTAAAAATCCAAAAAACACTTACCTTCGGCTAAACGAACCAAGCTCTCAAGCATGCGTATTGTGGTTCTTGCTGCATTTCTGAACCCACTTTGACGCTGCACTTGGTAATATTTCACAAGGATTTTATTTGCTTCTTCGGAAATCTTAGGTTGCAAAGTTTTGATAAGACAGAAGTAGGTTTTCATCTTCTCCATGCTCCACAATTTGAGGGAGACAGTTGGGCAGGCTAAATAGGTTTAGGAAAGGATAAATTGTTCTATAATTAAAAGAACATTCTAACATGCAACCTGCAAACATTTGATAAGATTATTAAAATATCCCTGTAAGCTTATCAGATAAAGTAAAGTTCACAAAAAGAAAACAAAAATGTTTTTTGATCTTTAATACAGACCTTTATTTTCCAGAATAAAAGAAGCAATGACTTTATCCCATTCTTCATTTTTGGTGTCCAGGAGCACCAAAACAAGGTCAAATCTGCTCAGAAGTGGGCTAGCAAGAGCTGTATTTACAGTGATAGATTCATTGGGATCATACTGGCCTTTTGGATTAGTAGCTGCCAGTACAGTGGTCCTTGTGTTCAGCTTGCACACTAGACTAAACATAGAAAGATAATCAGTATAACATAGAAAGATAATATATAACCAATGTTTTATAATAGAATATTGAATGGGAAAAACATCAATGGTAATTTTTACCCACATCCAGCACTTTTGTATTAAAAGTAGTTACAATGGCAGCAGCAAGCTTTTACTCATCTAATACCTCATGTAGAAACAATAGCCTGCAATCTCCTCAAAAACATTGTTAAGTTTTGCATAGAACTGTTAACATTTACTTTTGTAACTGTGAAGAAATATATTCCAGTGCAACAGTGTACAAAGGGGCAAGTTCCAGACTTCTTTGCATTTAGACTACAATTGAACATTTTTCTCCTATGGATTGGAGCACCAATTGCCTCCAATTTCTCAGCTGTTATTTTAGGTAACTAACATTTATTTTTGATTTAATTAAATTAATATACAGGCAACCACTGCACTGAGGGGGCTCGTGTTCCTGGAAAACAGCCCATACCGCAATTGTTCGTAATGTGAAGCTGCGGCATCTGCACATGCATCAAGAAACACAAGTTGAAAAAAATTTTAAATTGTATTATTTTATATATATTTTTCACATAAATTCCAAGAGAGTAAATTTTATTCCTATCAAGTTTTTGGGTAGTGATTTGTGAATTCTGTAAGGGTGAACTTTCATTACTCAAATGGTTATAATTGCAGGAGTCACTTATATATGTGTTTTCTAAAGTTTTTTTTAAAAATAGTATGCCTAATGTTTAATTTTTTTTAATGTCAAGCAGTCATCACCACAAAGTATGATCTAACATCATTGTACTCTACACTGAAGATAGGTGAATCACTTGGCAGCAAACACCAATGGGGAAATTATTTTAACAGCACTTCATTTTGCAAGTTAATCAAGCCATCAGCAACGAATGAACTGTGTGTAACGATAAATTATTTTAGAATTCCTAGAATTCTGTACTGGTTCCACCTTTTAATACCAGTTCATTTAGGATATTTGGATCAAACACTGATATTACAATTGCTATTGATTGATATATTACTGTTATTTGACTTGTTCCTCAGGTAACCACAGAGGGTTTGTTGCTGAAATAAAGATAATAATTTGTTTTTGCTGTCAGGAAGACTGAATGCACAGATGTTTTAAAATTTAGGAGACCAACCAGAAATTAGGCATCAAACATTGTTCTTTGCAGAAAACAACTTCAAAAGATGAGGAAAACTTACCCTGCCTTTGCCACACTTATAGTCTGTTGTTCCATTGCCTCATGGATGCTACTTTTATCATGCTCTTTAATACTGTTAAACTCATCAATACAGCAAAGACCTCCATCTGCCAGAACCAGTGCTCCTGCCTCCAAATTCCATTCACCAGAGTCCTTTACTGCTGTCACAGTCAGACCTGCAATAGAAGGAGGAAATTTGCTGCAGTGACCAAGGAATTGATTGTGGACTTCAGGAAGGGGAAGTCAGGAGAACACACACCAGTCTTCATTGAGGGGTCAGAAGCGGAAAGGGTGAGCAGCTTCAAGTTCCTGGCCGTCAACACCTTGGAGGATCTATCCTGGGCCCAACATATTGATGCAATCACAAAGAAGGCATGCCAACAGCTCTATTTTGTTAGGAGTTTGAAGAGATTTGGTACGTCACCAAAAACCCTTGCAAATGTCCACAGATGTACGGTGGAGAGCATTCTCACTGGTTGCATCACCGCCTGGTATGGAGGCTGCAATGTGCAGATCAAAAGAGGCTACAGAAGGTTGAAGAAACATCCAGCACCATCATGGGCACAACGCTCCCCACTATCAAGGGCATCTTCAAGACTCTGCGCCTCAAGAAGGCAGCATCCACCATTAAGGACCCTCACCAACCAGACATGCCCTCTTCATGTTACTACCATTGGGGAGGAGGTACAGGAGCTTGAAGATCCACACTCAACATTTCAGGAACAGCTTCTTCCCCTCTGCCATCAGATTTCTGAATGGTCCATGAACCTATGAACACTACCTCGTTATTCCTCTTTTGCACTATTTATTTAATTTGTAACTTGTAGTAATTTTTATGTCTTGCACTGTACTAATGCCACAAAACAACAAACTTCACGACATATGTCAGTGATAATAAACCTGATTCTGAATCTGAAGAGGAAACAAATCCCAAGGTACACCTTACAGAGTATAAAAGCCTGCTGTAGTACTACTAGTTCATCCAGCAACCACAAAAGCAGCGACAAAACATATCCAAGTCAAGGTGGTATGGGTTATGTTCGATAAGAACAGTGCTCAAAACAGTTTGTCCTTTGTTCAGCTGTACTATGTAAATAGCATGATCATAAGATGATCAAGCTAATCCAAGGTACAACTAATCCAACCAGTTTTCAATGATGCTCCTTTCTTATCTCTGATATTTGCTTCGAGAGAAAAATGTTACAGCAAGCAGGCAAAGCAGACTTATTTTGCAAAGCAGTTAACTTATTTTGGAACTCAGTACTTTACAGCAGGACTGGGACATCATGCCTTACCAGCTAATTAATCAAGTTGAGAAACTCTGTAATCAAATGGATATTCCGCAGTTTGTTCTGAGAAACTCCATGACTGCTCTTCCTGTAATTGTCTGCTTATAATATCATGGGACATAATGCTAATTTTGACTGCTAAAAAAAATTCAAACATAGATATAAAGGGCAAAGTTGTTCATAGAAACATTAATGAATTTTGTACAAACAAAATACATCTTTAGCCACAGAAATGGTGAAATTGAGGGGAAATAATTACAACAAAAAAATTACAAGTTTACAATCACTTAATGGGTAAAGGTTCAGATTTAATGTCTGGTCTGCGTAGTGTCAGCTACTGATAAACAGGGAAAGCAAGGGCATTAGTGAAAATCAGGCAGGGTCACTGACAAGTATCCAGTCATCTCTGCTGGGAATTGTACATCATGCCACCGGGCTTTGCTGTGTTGCCCTAATAGAAGGCTTATTATCTAGACTCACAAGCAGGGAAAGGTTGCTTAGGCAGGATTAGGGATGACTGTTGGCACCTCAACACGCATGTCTCAGCAATCAGGGATCAAACAGCATCAAAACACCAGTGAGAACAAGTGCAATGAACTTTGCAAGAATTAAGCTTTCTTTCACAGTTTGCTAATAGTTTGAAACTGTTACACACAGCTGCTGCTTCTTGCAGAATACATGCCATTGATTCATAGCTCAGTGGTTCTGGCAATAATCACAGGCCAATTCTACTCTCTATCAAAGGACATTACATGGAAATAATAAAACTGTTGTCGGCAGGGCAGAGAAGACTCTGAAAGGCAACTAAGCAGCATACCCAGCCTCAGAACAACCCAGCTGTCAAAGGCTTTCTAGGTCTTTCTATGTACCTCTAGTCAGAGACATTTAAAAATGACTTGATATATGATTCTAAAAAGTACACCTGATTTAAGGTCACATAATTCATAATACACATGACTCAAGTCAGGTTATTTGTTTTTGTCAAGGAATAACTGAG
>JAUZTB010000002.1:44119079-44130869 GCA_034780895.1 Rhynchobatus australiae
CTAGACCTCATGGGATCCCACCTTCCAACCAGTCTACCCTGTGCACGTAAACAATATCTGACACCTAGCCCTCATCAGTCAGTTTGGTCACCTCTTCAAAAAAACTCTATTAAATTTCTGAGACATGACTTCCAATGCACAAAGCTATGCTGGCTATCTCTAATCAGTTCTTGCCTTTCCAAATGCAGATCGATCCTGTCCTTCAGAATCCCCTCCAGTAACTTATACACTTGCAATGTTAGGCTCACCAGCCTGAGTTCCCCGGCTTATCCTTGCAGCCCTTCTTAAATAAACATTAATCACCTCACCCGTGATTAAGGAAGATACAGAAATCTCTACCAGGACCCCAACAGTTTCCTCCTTTGCTTCCCACAATCTCTTGGGAGAGTATAATTACGAAGAAAATACAATAAATGTTTTTTTTTCACTGGAACTAAGATACTGTCTTGGAGGTTTTCAAAATTAAGAAAGATTTTGCATGTTAAACAATAAAAAGATTGTTTTGAATAGTTTGATGAATCAGGAACAAGGCGGCGTGAATGCACGTTTATCACAAAAATTGGACAAATTTCGAAGAAATGTGCAAAAGGCAATGGAAGTCATTAAAATGGCAGAAAATATAAAAACTAAAAGTTATATAGATGGAAAGGATTTGAAAAAGATTGTAAAAAGATGCAGAGTAAAAACATAGAAGGGGGATTCGAGGAAAAAGCTTCATTTATTGGCTTCCAGTAGCACAATGGGCTAAGGGATCTCCTTCTACTCGTAACTGCCGAGATTCTTACTGCCCACTCAGCCCATCCTAATGGACTTTAGCAATTATACATAATTTGCCATGAGACCATCCATTTTATGTCTCAGCACAGAAACTAGTTTGCTTCAATATAAGCACATTTGCATTCAAATGAGAAAGGATACACTCATTTTTACAGGTCTCCTCAAACCTACTCTAGATTGACGTAAAAAGAATCTGTTCTAAACAGGCAAAAGGTGGTCAACTTTTGAAGGCAACGATGTGTCAAGCTTGCATGTCATTTTACTAATTGGGAGTGGGGGGGGGGGGGAGGAGTTTCCAAATTGTTCCCTAGTAACAGACCAGGATTTAGTAATCCTCGTAACGCCGCAAAGTTAAGGATATCAAAATACTTAGTATCCAACCATTCAACTGTGTAAAATCAATTGGCTACAGTACATACCTATCTATGCCCCCTGGACTACACAATCACATACATTATTAAATAATAGCCTCAGAGTGTTAGTAAACTATTAACATCTGAGATAAAACTGTGCTGTTTCCAGCTTAGCTTGAACAGCAAAATTCATATTTAATTATAAAGCTATCTGAATATCACCGAGTTTTTAAATTTCTTCAAAGAGAAAATTGCATAACAATAGTTCACTCCATCTTCCATTGATGCAATGAAGTAGTGAAATCCTGGTCAGAATAAATGGAATAATTTAAAGCTTACTGTAGCTGAAGTTTGACTGCTCCTAAGAGCCTTGATGATCAGAGATCAGTTACTGTAAGGGATACTATCAAGTTTAATCTTTTCAAAATGCATTCTTACAGAAAAGCATGACAGTTTTTTTCTTTGAAGTGGGGAATAAAAGAAGAAAGGCAGCTCAATTGAATTTCCTTATAGCTATCAGAGTCTGAAACTGGAAAGAAGGGTTATTTCATAAGCAGTTTGAAAGAATTCAATTAGGTTTTCTTAAGTAGGAGAATAACTACTGTTGACCATTATTTGATTGCTACTAAATCTCTATTCATTCTCTTAGTATTCAGAACACTGAATACACAGCACAACAATGCTTCTGCTTACAGTGATCAATAGGGTTAAAAATATACTTTCTCTCCTCTGTTGTATGTATTAACCCTAACCTTGGGATAAAAATAGCCAGAATATAAAGCAAAAAAGAGCTTGCTGACATAAAATAAAAAAAGATTCTCTTAGTAGTGTATGTAAGGTTTCAAAAGGCATTTGATAGTTTGCCACATAAAAGGTTACTGCACAAGATGTGAGCTAATGGTACTGGAAATGATATATTAGCTTGGCGAGAGGAGTGGCTAACTTACAGCAAACAGGGTTGGGATAAATATGGCAAGCTGTAACTTGTGGGGTGGCACAGAGATCAATGTTTGGGCCTCAATTATTTACAATCTACATTAATGACCTCGATGAAAGGACCTAGTGTATTGTAGCCAATCTTGCTGATGATACAAAGACAGATAGGAAATAAGATGCGAGGAGAATACGAAAGGCGAGAAACTTGTTCACAACTACAAAGTACTGTGTTGTTGAAAATCACCTGGAGTGGAGCAAGTTTTCACACATTCTAGATGTCTCAGCGGTAGTCAGGAAATATTTCTCCTCAGTTTCTGGTGGGATTGTTGTTCTTGCTATTACTTTCCACTCAGTGTAAAATGTCAACAGAGGTCTAACATGCAAAATTCACCTGGATTGCAAATTTCAACTTCAATGGTCTGAAAAATGCACAACCAAGTTTTAGTAACCCCATTTCTCCTAAGATTGTGCTATTCAGTGATCCAACAGAACCAGATTCTTCATCCTCACTTAATCCATGATTTCTTATGACCACAAATATAATCTCACATATGTACCTTGACTGCTTTGTCCATGGAGATCAAGGTCACGGTCAGCTTCCTCGTATCAGGATCATTCCAGGCTGCTGCTAATAATCTCTGCTGCATCTAACAGTTGCTGCTCACTGTTGCATTAGTGATGTCACCCAAAGTCCTTACAGAAGCAGAGAAGATTACATTTTTCTTCTCCACACAAGAGCACTAAAGTGGGAATGGTTATGGTGCTGCACTGCAGGCATTCATAGACTACATTCATGTACTCACAAGGATTTCTCCAGCAACCTCCTGCATGGAGACCCAGGAGTGGCTCTATGTCTCCCTTTCACAAAGAATATGCTCTCCTTCAATCTGTCCAGGTTCCTAAAACCCTCTGAGGGTACTCACCCACCTTCCCCATCATTGCAGCATCCATACATTCAAAATATTCCCTGTAACTGGAGGAATGTTGCTTGCATTGTGATATGTCCTGTTGGACTACATGTTCACAAAAGGAAGAATTTGCAACATATCAACAGGACTACTGTGCTGCATTCTGCCATCTTCTTGCAGCTACCACCGGGCAGGAGTAACAGAAATCTGTAGTTCTACACCACCAGGTTCAAGAACAGCTACTTCCCTTCAACTATTCAGTTCTTGAACCAACTGGCACAACCCTAATCACTAGAGTTTAGCAAAACTATGACCACTTTGATCACTTTGCACTTAAATGGAGATTAGGGTCATGGTTTTAATTGTGTTCTTTCTTTTAAAGATTGTATTTAATTTGTTTTTCTTGTGAATGCTATGTGCCCGTGATGCTGCTGCAAGTTTTTCATTGCATCTGTGCATAAATATACTTGTGCATGTGACAATAAACTCAACTTTGACTTTGAGTTTCAGTACAGCAGTATATAGGGAAACCCAATAACACTCTACTGTGAACCTCATAACTGAAGTCCTTGCTCTTTGTGACTCTCACAGACAGCCTTAAAGTGACACAATGCTGTTTTAAATGGCTATGGATGATTTCCTGGTCAAGGTATCAAGGGAAAAATGACGACAAATGGAGAATAATGTTAGGAAGTGAGAAATTATCCACTTTGATAGAAAGTACAGAAAAGCAGAAGACTGGATAAATGAGAGGCTATCACTGTGAGGAGGGATCTGCTCAGAAACGTAACATCTATACACAGCAAGAAATTATTATGGCAAATAGAATGTTGGACTTGATGTATTGGTATACAACAGAAGTGAAGTTCTGCCACACCTTGTACAGATTGTTGGTGAAATCACACCTGGATTACTATACACAATTTTGGTATCCTTATTTAAGCAGGGATACATTGGCATTGGATGCAATTCAGAGAAGCTTTAATAGGTTAGTTCCAGGGCAAATGAGGTTGCCTAACAAACGGTTAAGCAGGTTGAGAATATACTCATTGGAGTTTAAAAGAATGAGAGGTGATCTTAGAACATAAGTAATAGGAGCAGGATTAGGTTATCAAGCCCTTCCTCTGTCTTTCATCATGGCTGATCATTTGTCTCAACACTATTTTCCTGCACTATCCCCATTCCCTCAATTCCCTTAATACACAGAATTTCAAAGATTTACCACCATCTGAATGAAGAAGTTTCTTCTTGTCTCAGTCCTAAACAGCCTATCCAGTGTTGTGAGAGATTGACCCCTGTTTTTAGGAGGAGTGATCCTCCTGTATCTGCTATATATTTTCTTAGGTAAGGAGAACAAAACTTTACATCCCACAAGCAGCCTCTCCAAAGACAAGTACAATTGCAATAATATTTCCTTACTCCTGTATTCAAACCATCTTGTTCTAATAGCTAACCAAACATTAGACTTCCCAATAGTCCTCACATTAACTTTCAGTGACTTGTGTACAAGCATACATAGGTCTCCTTAAACATCAACATTTCCCAATCTCTCACCATTTAAAAAATACTCTGCTTTTCTATTTTCTGCATCAAAACAGATAACTTCACAGTTTCCCTCACTCCATTCCACTTGCCACATTCTACTCCACTCACTCAGTTTATGCATAATCCCCAAACCTCTTTATGTCCTCCTCTATACTCACAATCTATTACCTTGATTAAAACTATCAGCAAACTTGGAATTGTGACATTTGGTCTCCTTGGCCAAATTGCTAATAAATTGTGAGTAGCTGGGATCCAATCACCAATCCCTGCTGTACTCCACAAGTCAATACCTGCCAACAATTTGTTTATTTCTAGTCTTTGATCTCTGTACAATAACTAATTCTCAATCCACATCACTATAGTAGCATGAGATTCTGAGGCTTCACATGGGAGATGGTGAGAAGGTGCTTCCCTTTTTGGTCATAATTTTGGAATGAGGGGTTTCCCCATTTAAGATGGTGAATGAGGAGGGCTGCAAATTGTTGGAATTCTCAGAGAGCCAGGAAGACTGAATTATTCAAAGCTGTGATAGCCTTTTGGACTCCATGGGTCAAAGGTAAAGTTTCCAGGTAGAAATGAAGAGTGGAGATCTAGATTGAATCAGCTGTGGCTTTAATGAACAGCAGAGCATTATAACTGACCGATTACTGTTCCTATTTCTTAAGTTTAATTTTTGTGGAATTGAAATCTCTATTGAACAAAAAAAAACTTTCAAGGTCAACAAAGTTTAAAAATATATCATTTTCCATACATCCAAATCAACTGATCTATACGAAGGTCCAGATATGGTTTGCAAAAAGCCCAAGTGGACAAATGTAAATGTTAATGAGTGGTTGGCACTGTGCATTCACTGCTGACTGCACAATCTAGCCCAATACAAAGACTGCAAATATATTTTTGATGAAAACCTTTGTGGCATTCTTCCGTGATGGAAGCAAATTCTGAAACGAATGCACAGATGGCATTTTTAGTGCAAGTAGCATATAGCCTAACCCAAAGAATGACAGAAGACTTATTTATGAAGTCTGATTGAAATTCCATTACTTTGGTGACAATAGAGTGAGATTACAAATGTTGGAGAATTGACTGTTCCAATACCATACGTTCATTTTCAGAGTGAAATCCAAAATGAACTGTTAGGATTTCAGCAAAGCAAAATGCAATGTCAGTTAATTTCATAATTCACTAATAAGATGGGTTCAGAGAGTTGTCAGTAGCAACATCAGAGCTATTACTGGAGCAAGAAAATGGGGATGAATATTATGATCTGAAATTGTTGATCCAATGTTAAGGCTGTAAAGTCATAGAGGTGCTAATTGAGCAAAAGGCACTGCTCCTCAAGCTTCATCAATAGAACACATAGATTGGTTAAAACAAAATAAATTCTGTCTTTCCATATTAAACTAATGATTTCATAACAGAACACACTAAAATTTACAGGTTCCGTGCACAATAGTGGGTTGTGTTGCATGTCAGTATTGAGAGCATTTTCATGCAGCTGTGAAGCTTTGTCACAACATAAATCATTGAAATCCCAAGGTGAAGACCCAAGCCCCATATTTGGAGGCTTACATTAAGCTTGAAATAAGTGAAAATAAAGACAATGTAATTTAAGAAGTAATGATTAGATTAGATTTTGAAAGTTATGAAAGGCTGGAGAAGACATATCCCATGAAAAAAAAGCTACAAGCTGAGATGGTGCAATAAATTTTGTTTTCAATTTAGAGGCAAAGGAGGGGTGAACAAAAGCAAAAAGGAAAATGCACTTGGAGTTGAGATGAACTGAATGAAGCTTAGAGGTAGAGGTAAGAAAAAGGAAAAGATTATGAATCACTGAAATGAGAGAGGTTAAAGCATCAAATAATGATCTTGCAGCCTGAGATGTTTACAATGCTATAAGTGCCATAGAAACAGAACACACTGCTGTTGTGTCTGAACCAAGAATGCAAAAGAGTTGCTGGAAAAGATCTCCAGGCATGGAACAATATTTTAGACTTGGACAAATTTGGTTTTGAAAGTTGGGAGGGGAAGGGCACTACATTAAAAATATTAATGCCAAATCTAAAGCACTGTTGGGTGATGAACTGCATAGAGGGTAGGGCAAGAAAAGAAATGGAAGCTTATGTTAGAGACAGAAGGCTTAATACAGCAGAAAGCCTGGAAGAGTGTAGAAGATGTAGGTGTGCAATTTGAAGCAAAATTAGGAGAGCAAAGAGAGTATATGAAAAAAGTACTTGAAAAATAAATTAAAAGAAAATCCAAAGATCTTTTATATGGATGGAAAGAGCAACAAGAGAATAACTACGGAAAGAATACAGCCTATTAGGAACTAAAATGGTAACCTACATGCCCAGGTACAGGGTACAAGTTAGGAATAATATTTTGTAGCTGTAAAAGGGACGTAATGCTGACAATGTCATATGATGCATGGGTGTGAAATACTGGATGGGATAAACGTAGTACAAGCGGAAGTATTGTGGGATTTATCATCTTTGAAAATGGATAAGTCATAATGTCAAATGAAATACATGCAGGCTGTTACAAGGAGTCAGGGAGGAAATTGTGGAATCTCTAACTATATTTTTTCAATCTTTTCTGTTGCAGGAGTAGAGTTAGAGGATTGGAAAAATAACTTTACGCTGTTGTTTATAAATGGAACAATGGGTAAACCAAGTAACTATAGGTCCTGTTAGTAACGAGGAAATCCTTGGAATCCATTCTAAAGGACAGCATAAATCTTCATTTCGAAGGGCACAGATTAGTCAAGGGCAATCAGCATGACCTAGGGGAACGTATTGTCTTACAAACCTGTTGAATACTTTGAAGAGTGACAAGATAGTTTGATAAGGGCAACATCTTTGATGTGGTCTACATGAATCTCAGCAAGGCTTCCGACAAGGTTGCACACAGCAGGGTGGCCACACAATAATCGTCCAAGGGATCCAAGAGGGAGCAGCTAAATGAATCCAAAACTGGTTTTAAGACAGAAACAAAGGGGCCATAGGTGACTTGTGACTGGAAGATTGTTACCAGTAGGGTTCCAGGGCACAGTCCTTTGCTTTCTGCAATATATATTTATGCTTTCGACCAAAATAAAAGGAGCATGAAAATGAAGATTATAATGTTATAAAAAATGGTTTAGGGTTGGCAGAAAAGAGGAAAACTTGAGATTGCAGTAAGATAAAGATACTCCAATCAGTTGGGCAGAGAAATGGTACATGGTATTTAATTTAGAGAAATGTGAAGTAATGTGTTTGGGGAGTTACAGCAGACAAAGGAATACACAATTAATGGAAGTTTACCGAGCAGCACGGATAACAGAGTGACCTTGGAGCATAGATCCATGGGACCAAATGTATGAATCTGGAGTAGGAGTTGGCCACTTGGTCCATTGAGCATGCTCTGCCGTTTATTAACAATCATCAACTCTGCATTCCCATCAATGCACTGTTAGCTTTCATCTCCTTGCTGATCAAGAATTTATTTACCTCTTCTTAAAAATGTCAAAGAATCTACTTTACTGTCCATTGAGGAAAAGATTTACAACTCTCTGAAGGGAAAATAAATCACCTCACCTCTGTTATAAATGGGTAACACCTTATATTTAGACATGACTATTGAGGAAAGCAGGACAGATCAATTTGGCAATTAAAAAGGCATAAGCAATGTTATCCATTATTAACCAAAGCACAGAATGTAAGAGCAGGGAGGTTATGCTGGGACTGTATACAAAACTAGTTAGAACGCAACTTGTGTACTGAGTACAGTTCAAGTCATACCACTTGAGGAAAGATGTGACTGCACTGGAGAGGGTGCAAAGTAGATTGACAAGGATATTGTCAAGAATAGAAAATTGAGGCTAAGCAGAAAGGTTGTACAAGCTTGAACTGAGTTCTTTGGAACCGAGGAAGTTGAGGGGAGACTTAATTGATGTATATATAATTATGATAAAATAAACAGCAAGGATCTATTTTCCCTGAGACTAAGGTTCAAAAATCAAGGAGCATAGACTGAAAGCAATTGGTAAAAGAATTAGAAGGGAGATGAGGAAACATTTTTTATACAGGTGGTGGAAGATGGCTGCATATCATTGCTTGAAAGGGGAGTGAAGGTAGAAAGCCTCATGACATTTAATACAGTGCTCACGTGTGCGCTTGATGAGCTGTAGAGTACAGACCTGGTATTTAAGTGTGGGATTAGATTTGGTTAGTCTTTATTGACTGGCACAAACACAATAGGCTAAATGGCCACTTTCTCATATTACTTTGCAAGACAGAATGATGCCATTAGGCCCATCAAGTTTATACCAGCTCTCAGAGCAGCCTACTCAATCCGATTTCTCTCCTCCACCACTTATTTCTCTTTAACTTGTTCTTTCAAGCATATCCATTAACACCATCCTGATTCTCCCACCAGCCACTGACTCTAGGGGTAATGTGCAGCAGCTAATTAACCCACAAACTACTGTGGTTCTGATGAAGGCTTTCAAACTGAAATATTAACTTCAGTTCCCTTTCTACAGATGCTGCCTCACCTGCTGAGTGTTTCCAGCTTTTTTATATTTACTTCAGATTTCTAGCATCTGCAGTATTTTTTTTGATTTTCAGTAACTGACCAGCTCATCTTTGGAAAAAGGGAGGAAAAGAAGCACCCATGGGAAACATACACAGTATGGGGAGAACATGCAAACTCCATACAGACAACACTATAGGGGTCAAAATCAAACCTGGGTGGCTGGCTCTGTAAGATAGTTGCACTACCTGCAGCACCAATGTACTATAATTTCTTTATGATTCTAAGAGGAAGATTATAAACCACACCCAACTTTCCTTTCCATTCAATTACAAAGGTGTCAAAGATTTAGTGCATGATCCAGAGGTGCCCAGATTGGAAACATTATTACTTGGTGAGTGCACAACTATATCCAATTGGCATTTACTTCCACTGTGTGCCTCCAGATTAGAATCTAAGTGAAGTCATGCATGAATAGAGCTGTTCATTAGATTAGCTCACAGGAATTATTCCAACTGCTTGTTAATATTCAAAGTAAATATGCTTCTTCAATGTGACCTTTTCCACGTAATAATGTTATACATTTATCAATGTATGGATACTGACCACAAAAGGATTAATAACATAAAGATTAGCTTCATCAAAGGCTCTTTCCAAAAGGCCTTTGAATAAACCACTAAGAGTCAAATACAAGTACCTGGTCAGCATTCTGGGGAGGTTGGAGGTGGGGGGGGAGGGCAGGGTGGTAGAGCAGGGAGAAAATACATGATAAAAAGAGAAAAGTGTGCCAACAGGGAGGTAATTCACTTACCTTTCATCCTGATCTGTCCCAATGACAGAAGTCAGCAAATATATTTGCCAACATGGAAGTAACTTGCACGGAACAGGAAAGTTTCAGGAAATTGGGAAAGGGCAATTAGGCAGGATCCTTCCTGGTAAGTCTAAGTCACATGGCATAGACTTCCAGCTCTGGTGAAATTGTTGAAAATTAAAAGTAGAGTAGGATCAGAATCAGTTGTGATGCTTGCCACCAAGGGCATGCAGATAGAGGTGTGGGACTGGGATGGCCTGCACACTCCACCCATAATACTTCAGCATATTAAGGTTGTGACCATAAGTGAGCAGAAGTATATTATGCATCTTTAATGCGGCCCTCCTAACAACATCAAACTTAAATTCCAGCTCACCACACACTATTCATGGTCCCTCAGCCATTCAAGACAAATTGTCTAGGCTGGTACAACATCTGTGCAGTGTTCCACATGTCATTTGGCATTTACAGCAATACACATATCAACACCTTGGAACAGGGAGAAGATAAAGACAGGGAAGACACATACAATTTTTATCTCTGTGTTTTATAACAAGTTTTGGAACAGTTCAAAGGAAACTCAAGAGACACCAAAATCACTCATGACTTTGATTGTCCTTACATATACTCTAAGCTAATATGTTAATAAACTGAACAATTATGCTCAGTAACTTCATAAAAAGGGAACAAAATGTTTTACAGTTGAATTAGTTACCTTTTAATATTCAACAGAGCCCAAGGAATTCCAGTAGGTGTGTTAAAAGCAGGTAGAAGTTTCTCGCCTAGATCCACTGCTTTAGTCCTGAATATCTGCAGGGAACAACAATGAGGCATTACTACACCTATGCCAGAAAGAAACCTAAAGCTATGAACAAAAGCCATTGAGAAACAATATTTATATTATCATTAAAATCTCAACATAGTCTAATATACAGTTATGGTTACATGGCCCAAGATGCTCCATTATGGGGTTACATGCTGGGTTCTACATCAGCACAATCCCTTAGCCAGTTGAAGCTGCATAAGTTGATGCCAATTAGGCTCAACCTTTCAGTATGATTCATAATCAGTGAACATGTGTTGCAAATGTTTGAAATCTAAGTATCTCTTCATGAAGTATCAAACAGCAGATTAAGGATCCCTAACAAGACATTTATCAAGCTTAGATCTACCAAACTTCAGAACTTCATCCACAGCTTAAGCTCACCCTTTTACCCCATTGTCTATCAATCCTTTCCCCATTCTCTCTACAACTTGTAACTAACTTGTGTTCTTCCTTTCCTAGTTCTGACAAAGAGCCTTCAACCTGAAACGTTAACTCTGTTTCTCCTTCCACAAATGCTGTCTGACCTGCTGCGTGTTTCCAGCATTTTTAAAATTTGTTTCAAGAAAGCTGAAAAGAAGCAGAATTTACTGGAAACACTCAGTAGAGCAAGTAGCATCTCAGTGCAGAGGGAATATACTTAATTTTCCAGGGTGGAGAGAGGAATAGAATTAATGCTTCAGGTCAGTAACTAGAATTTTAGAGCAGCCATAACCTTATGGAATAGTGAAGCATGCTCAAGAGGATGTATGGTCTCTTCTTAATCCTAGTTCTCATACTTTTTGGTTCAATCCAGTCCAAGTTCCTGGTTATGGTGGAGAGCTCAATCACAACTGTAGCCTTGGGTCCACAAGAAGAATCAAGAGTGCCACTATCTCCTTGGGATGACACTCCACAGTATGGACCACTCAGAGACAGCCCATCTTGAGTATTGTGCCTTTCACAATCACCTACTGCTTTCTCGACAAAATTGCTGTCATGAGGACATTGCCCACTGTGCTGCAGCAAGTAGGAGAAAGGAGAATAATAGCAGAAGATGACAAAGGGAGGACCTCTCTGGCCCTATGATTTTCACCTCACAAGCACACAAATTCTTACATGAGAGTACATTCAAAAACTATATAC
>JAUZTB010000002.1:44609576-44620199 GCA_034780895.1 Rhynchobatus australiae
AGCCATTGAATAGACATGGATTAGACCATCAAGAAGTCAATGGAGGAGTTATGGAAAATTTGAGGAGGAGCTGGAAAAACATTTGCCTTGTAAAATTATTGATGTGTGTGTATCTGTGTGTCTGTGTGTGTAAAAAAAAAAGAGAGTAAGGTAAGAAAAAACAAATTGCACTAGCTGTTCCAAGTTAAGATTAATGTTTTGAAGCAATTTGAGACATTGAGTCAGGGGTGGAAGAATAGCCCAGGAAAAGAGCCTTTGTGATGCTTTTGGGTGAATTTTCATGGATCTGTTGCATGACAAATTTTATTTTCCAAGGTTATAAAGTGGAACTGCTACGGTTATTATTTACTGTAGACACTGTTGGTTTTGTATTCAGATTCACAATGCTATTAAGCTCACTCTGTGACTGGGAGCTGGTTCACACTAGTTATGGATTCAAATAAATAAATGCAGTGCCCAACAAACAAGAAGCCATTTCATTACCCCAGATGCCCTAATGGGCACTGAGCATTCATAGTCAATTTTGTTGCAGGCTGTTGGTTTGATTTTCTTGACACCCCCGAGATTGTTATTAGTTTGTGTATTTTTCTCTCATTCAGTGGAATATTTAAATGTTATTTACCGTCAAGAGTTCATTCTGCCAGAACTCTCACCCACTGGCTGAGCCCATCAGGAAATAATTACAATGCTATTCACAATTTTCTGTTCATTAGTTCTAATGGACAGAGAACCAAGAGAAGTATAGTCCTGGTATTTTGATATATGTGGCTGCAGAAATAGTTCAGTGGGAAAATTAGCCCTTAAGTGCAAGATGTCTTCCTGTTTCATTAGTGATATCTTTCATTCAAGGTGTAAGCCAGAAATTGCTAATGATAGATCGGTGAGAATAAATACCAGGTAGTTAGTGCTGATGAAGTTGGTCCATAATATTTTGTGACAGCTCATCTGAAGCATTTGATTTTGTGCCTCTTTCAATCTGTTTTAGAGATTTCTGATATTCTTGTAAGCATTTTCATTTTGTTTTAAAATTCCATATCATTTCTGAAGCTGAATTGCTTTTCAAGGGGTGCCAGTGTTTCAGGGCTGCCAGGAATCATAGACTCCAAGTTTTACTTCTGTTGGAAAAAAATATTAGCATTTGAATAGTCCCTATTAAAGATAGGTGTCCAACGTATTCTTTCCATTTATTGGATCAATTCTGTGAAGCTCCAGTCTCTGGTGTTCCCAGGTCTTAATTTTAACAGTAGTTCTTGCATATTAGTTTTAAAAGGACATTTGGGAAATTAAGGTTGAAGTCTTCCAGTTTGTTTAGCATTAACTTACATGTTGTTTACATTGTTCGTTCTCTGCCACTTGGCTTTTGATGATGATTGCTGTTGGTTGCTGTGAATTACCAGTAATGGATTTAACTCTGGAATGTCAAGGTATTACTTGTCTTTTTCTGAGATACCACTGTAAAACTCAGCCTTAATGATCACTATTTCTATTTGCATTCCAGTTGTCTCAATAATCTGAAGTGTAGAAATAGTAAATTGACTGTACTTTGCAGGATATATTTTTCTAAATTTAAGATTAAAAAGATGTAAGCTACATTGTGTCCAACTTGAGAGACTGACATAAATAAACAATTTTCTAACATCAATTTCTCAGCATTACTTATTTTCTGATGAGAATAAAATTAATTTGCCAGAAGATGCATTTATTAAATCTGTAGGCAAGCAAGAATTATTCACTTGCTTTCCTCAGGTATACAAATTCTTTTCTGTTTCTTAAATGTAGTTTGCTGGCTCACCAATTGATTCAACATTTTAAAAAATATGTAGCTATTCTCTTTAATCATGGAGAATTTTTAATCTTGTCATTAAAAAAAAGCACTTGACTGGTTTATTTTGAGGTTCTTTCAATCCTTCATTGCTGGATAAAATTGCTCTATACTAATATCCTTTAAACAGCAGTTGTGATATTCATGAGACTGTATCCCCTTACCTGTTACCATCCGATTCATTGATAGGCAACAATGAGACTATGTTCCCCATGTCCAGACTTATTGTCCAGTGCTAAAAATTGGGCAAAACACATACTTTGTCCAACTGTTCTCATGTTTACCTTGATTCCTTGTTACCTGTCATCAATCCACTTTGTATCCTCTAGTTCCTCCTTTATCACCTTCCTGAATGACTTCTGGTCAGCTTCACGTGAGCCATCAAAGATCATCTGATAATCCATATACATCACATTCACTTGCATTCCATGTTATTTAACCTTTTTTTAAAAAAGGCAATCTATATTTAACAACTTCTTACAATCCTTTCTGAAGATCCTTCATTAACCCATGAATTACTAAATAATCCAGTATACCCCAAATTCTAGATTCCAGAAGTTCACCCAAAAATGAAGTTGGAGATTCTAGCACATACTTACACACTTGTTCCATTTCCTCTTTAAGACTGTGTACAACTTGAAACACGTTCATTATAATGAGAGTGGTAGTCGAGAAAGCAGTCATTGCCTTGTGCAGTGATTTTGTCTAATTAAGGATCACAATTACAATGGCAACAAGGTGAAAACACCGGACGTGCATTTGCTGTTACTCTAAATACCCCAAATATATTTTTGCTGTTGATGTTCAATTTAATAAGATCCTTGCAGGCTGTGTCTATAACTCAGTCAGTTAAACTTTTAGCTGCCAAGGAGGCAGTAAATTCTAACACCTAATTAATTACTCAAGTTAACTAACATCAAAACTATATCTCTGACCAAATGATAACACTCAGTATATTCAGTATGTTAAGACAGTGATGGCCTTGCTTTGCCTCGTGCCTTGGAGATTTGCAGCCATTCTCAGTTCTATCCTATCAGGAAAAGGGGCTTTGCAGGTGTGAAGGGGCAGTGCCAGGATCAGTTGGTACAAGTGTTCATACTACAGTGTGGTGGTGAAGACTTAAGCGATAGTTATGAGACATCATCAACCCCTGCCAATTAAACAGAAGCAAAAGCTGCACTGACAACATATTTTGCTCTACNNNAAGCTGTGGCAGATGTGACAACTGTGTTCCATTTGACACTCCAATAAGCAAATGAAACAACTGAACAATAATGAATACACCTGCTGCAAAAATGTGAATGTTCTGATCTTGAATGAAAGCTGAAAATGCTTGTTAAGAATGCATTTCAAAACAATTTCTATGGAAAGTCCTTACAAAGAACATCAAGCTCTTTAAGTTAGAAAGATCATTGTCACTTTCAATGAATGGAGAAGTTGAAGTAGAAAGGCCAGAAGGGATAATGTTTGAATATGATCCGAGAAGAAAATAAATACTAGGGTGGAACTTCTTATTCAAAACCATTAACAGAAAATAATTGCTAGCATCATTGAGAAAGGCAGAACTCAAACAATGTTGTTGTTATAGCAGGACGTTCAAGGAAACCATGCAAGTCACCTGGAAATTTCATCCATCTCATGAGAGTTCATTTTTCAGCAAACAAAATGCTTCAGAACTCATGCTGCAAGTATTGAAGCCAATGCAAAGATCAACAACAACTTTAGTGATTGCGAGCACAATTGTTATTTAGTGCACTTGCCAGAGTATTCAGCCATAAGTAGGAATGAGTATTTGCAACTTGAAGATCAATGGACTGGTTGATATGGGTGCATCTGTTGATGTGATAAGGGAAGGAACCTTTAACAATCTCACTGTTGCCCTACTCTGACTCAGTAAGAAAATGTTGGCACTACACATTTGATAATTCTGGGAACGTTTTTCCTGCAAATGACTTTCAGGAGCAAGAATGATAACACAACATTTTGCAAAATCTCAGGTGACTCTGATACTTTTGAGTTTTGACACCGTGTCAGATCTTCACATTGTAGAGATTACATATGCATCACCTACAACTGACCCCACTATTCATGAAGAAAAATTCACAGCACAGCACATTGATTATGTCAGCATGAAAGCAGTGCTCAAAACAATGACACAAATCAAAATCAAAGCTGCATAAAGCAAAATGCTGTTTCATCTCTATTTTTAACAACTCAATCATAAAAATTGAAACTCAATTTAAGAAGAAGCATAAAACCCTACATGGTTTGTACGAGGTTCATGATGAATTTATGTTTGCTGCTTCCTCAGATTTTCTGCTACAAGATAAGCACATTCTCATCCTGCAGTTGTGAATGAAACATATTATAGGCATTGCTCATGAAGGCCTTCAAGGATTCATGAACACATAAGTATTGTTAAGTGAGGAGGTATGGTTCTCAAGCAACCATGATTGGAAATTTACAAGATTCAAAACAAATCTTTAAGAGTTACTCAAAGGCCATGGCTTAGCATTAGTATTTGCTTTGCAGATCTGCCCTGGTGATTAAGTGCCTGTGATTGTTGATGCCTATAGGAGATTTCCCATTGTAGAAATGGTCAGTTCTGCACCCATGTACAGACAATAGACAACCATTCAACAGTGGTAACCTTAAGAAACTTCCACACTACTTGCAAATGATAATGTCAAGAGATTTATGCAAATACTAAGAAAGTCACCTGTACTGCTCATGCCATAAGAAAAAGATGGAAGCAATTTTTCACAGAATTACAGTGCAATGCCACATTCATGACAGACTTACCAGCAGCTGTGCTTATTTTTGCACAACTTGTGCTTTTCTGTTTTCCGGAAGTACCCTGTGAGATAGATGATCGACGTCCACGTGTGTGTAACAAATCTTAAAAACATCATCATGAAGTATGTATTGCATAATTTGGAGAAATACATGACATTCAGATCTAAGACTAGTGATAAAGATCTTGTGAAATGCACAATTCTTCAAAGCGCTCTACACCATCCATTGTCACTGATGGATGATCATGATCTCAAATCTGACAAAGAAATTAACCACCTCGGTTGACATAATAACTAATTTCTCTCATTTGGAAATCACTAGGGCTATCTATTATATGAGCAGAAACTTTCTTTCCTGAGAGACTTTGTGAAGAAGTTAATATAACAGAGATTAGAATGGTTCTTCTAACTAACATAGAGATCGATGTAGTGTTATTCTTAGTACATTTCCCTTTTAAGAATACTGTGTGCATTTCCTTTATTGGAGTGTATAGTTCTGAGCATACCCAGTATTTTCAATGTGGTAATAAAGTAAGTAGCCATTGTTCTACATCATGCAGCGGTGAGTTTGTCTAATTAATCATGTATATCAATATCTTACCAGTTGCAGTTGGACATACACAATGAATTTATAAATTCCAGTACAACCCCTGCCTCCACTCAATATTTAATCACATACCCCCACCCCTCCAAGCACACTGCCACCTGCCAGTCCCAAACCAATCCCAAGTACATAACCTTGCCTCAGTTTCTCGATTTATGACCTAATCCTGGTCCCACCCCAACCTCTCTCTCCCTTATGCTCCAGAAGCAGCCTCAGTCTCGAATATACCCAATTTTCTACATGTGCTTTGCACAGTGGAATCACATGAAGGAGAGGCCCTACCTCATTGACTGTGACATTGCACCATAATTGTTTAACTGCCTTTGAAAATGATGACTAAACTCTTGGTCAATAAACATAACAATTATGGACGTAACAACTCAAAACTTATCATGGATGAATGCCAAATACCCCAGGCCATATATAGGCAAATCAATAGTTTGTAGTCGTAGGATGTATACATAAACAGAAAATAATGCTTATGATCAATAAGAGGTATCTTTAAATTATCTGGATGGCAGGGCTTTATGTTTTCACTATAGTGTTTTTTTTTATTCAGCTTTATTTTCTTGACATTGTCCAAACCAGTGAGAAATGTTGAGAAAACTACTAGAAATTGGGTAGTAATGGGCCTCATCTTGGGAAATGAGGCTGGGCAAATGGTGGAAGTGTTAGCATGGAGCATTTAGGGGATAGTAATCTATAATTCCTGTGAGTTTTAAGGTAATTATCGGAAGGGGATAGGAATCTTCTGGAAGTTGAGGTCCTAAATTGGGGAAAGGCTGATTTCAATTAACATCAGGCAGGATTTGATGAAAATAGATAGTGTGCAGTTGCTTGCAGACAAAACAACATTCAACAGGTGGGAGTCTTTTGAGAGTAAGTTAATGAAAGTTCAGGGCCTGCATGTTCCTTTAAGTGTGATAGGTAAAGATGGCAAGATTAGGGAACCCAGAATGATAAGGGGTGCGAGGAGCAGAGGGTAACCATGAAAAGAGTGGGTCCCTTTAGGGACCAAAGGAGCAATCTGTGCATGGAACTAGGGGATGTGGATGTGGTCTGAAACTAATACTTTCATCTGCATTCACTATGAAGAAAGACATAGGAGATGGAGAGTTCAGGGAGAGGGAGAAAATGACACTTTCTCACTAGTTTGACTGAATTTTTTGAGGTAACTAAGGTTATTGATGAACAGCCAGTGGTAGATGTTGCCTTTAGTAAGGCCTTTGACAAGGTTCCACATGATCATCTGGTCTGAAAGGTTCCAAGGAAAGCTGGCAAATTTGATCCAAAATTGGCGCAGTAATAGGAGGCAGAGGGTGGTGGTAGTGGGTTGTTTTTCTGATTGGAAGTCCATGACCAGTGGTGTACTACAAAGATTGTTGCTAGGGCCTTTGATGAAAACAGAATTTAATGGTATGGATGTGAATGTACGACATATGATAAGTAAGTTTGACACAGAAATTGGTGATGTGGATAATGAGGAGGATTGTTTTAGGTTACAATAGGATATTGATCAGCTAGAAAGTTGGACGGAGCAATAGCAGGTGGAATTTAGTCCTGATGAATGTGAAGTGATGCACTTTGGAAGGTCAAATAATGGTAGGACATGCACAGTAAATGGTAGGGCCCTAATGAGTGCTGATGAACAGAGAGAAATTGGGGTACAACTTGGTAAAATATTGGTTAGGCCACACCTGGAGTATAGTGTACAGTTCTGGTCACCACTCTATTTGAAGGATGTGATTGGCCTGAAGAAGGTGCAAAGTGTTATCTGATTTGGAGCATTCTAGTTATAAGTAGAGATTGGATAGGCTGGGTTTATTTTCCCTGGAGTGAAAGAGACTGAGGGGTGACCGAATGGAGGTGTACAAAATTACCAGGGGGTTAGATAGGGTAGATAGTAAGAATCTTTCTCCATGGTGGAGCTCTCTAAAACAAGAGGGCATAGGTATGCAGTGAGAGGGAGGATGTTTAGAGGGTACTTGAGGGAAAGTTCTTTAACGCAGAAGGTTTTCGGAATTGGAATGCACTGCATGAGGAGTCGGTGGAGGCAGATATTGTCACAAAATTTAAGAAGCATGTAGACTTGCACTTGAATTGCCAAGGCCTGGGTGGCCACGGACCAAATGGGGATGGTGAAGATAAATACAATTGTTGGCATTGACATGGTGGGCCAAATGGCCTGTTTCTATGCTGTACAACTTCGTAACATTATGAAATTGAAAAATGAAGGATTTTAAAAGCCAATTACATCCAGAGCAAATCAAGTGTCTAAGATCTATAGTGATAATTTCTAAAAATAATTTTGCCACAAGATGCTTCCGCCCACAAAACCAGGCACAGCCCCAGTTTGAATCAATCACCATGATGAGATTCAGCTAATTACACCCACTTGCAAGCCTTAGCAGTGACCCTTAAAATTACTTTCTGTGAATTTGTTCTTGTTAATTTAAAAAAAAACAAGGAACAATTTGAATCCCAGCTGGTTAATGGAAACAAGTAAGATTAGGGGCAGAAACGAAAGATATATAGTTCTCTTCACAATCCCAGAACATTCCAAAGTGCCTTACAACCGATGAACAACTTTTAAAATGTAGTCATTGTTTCTATGTAGGAAACACCAATCAATCTTGATACAATTACGCCCCACAAGCAGTAATGAAATAAGTGGCATGATGTTGGCTAAATTAAACCTTGGCCAGAGCACTTGGTGAGCTTTTCTTCAGAGGGAGCTGTGAGAGTTACTTCAACCCAATTTTAGGGCAGATTGGCCTTATTAACACCTCAGATGAAAAATGACTCCTTGGGGAGTGTGGCATTCATTCAGTTTCATTCTAGTTTAGGTACTTAAGTGTCGATAGTGGGGCTTGAACTCAAAGAGACCATGTTACCACTGAGTAAAGTCTGACAGTTTATTTAAAATCTTTCAGATGTACCAAATTTAATTCATGATAAAAGGAAAAAAGTTAATGACTTGCGTCAGGACATTATGAACTATTTTCTTACATGAGTCTTAGAAATTTAAATTTATTGTTGACTTGGTCTCAACTGATTTGTTGGATTAATATGATGGATTGGATTGACACTCTTATTTAAGTTGTTATGGAATTTGAACCTGTGATTCTTTTGCTTGTCACTTGAAGTGTATTCAGAAGGCATATTTTAATTTGTAACCAATGTATATTACTGATGGAATACAATGAGCCATACCTTTTCTCATGCAATCATAATTAAATTTTTAAAGGAAACATCAGAGAAGCACAGCATAAGAGAAGTAATCAAGATTATGAAGACAAGTCTACATCCCAAAGCACCGAGGTACTTCTGTCTAACAGTGATTCATTTGTTACAGCAATAGATGAAGCTACGTCAGAAACAAATCCTTATTCTGATTTTAGTATCAGTCAACCATCACGGTCAGCCAAAGAAGCACAGTTTTGGACTGCAGGAGAAGCTCAAAATAGTTCTGTTGATTTAGATGTTCTGACAGACAGTTCTTTAACCAGAAATGCCCAACCAGGGTTTTCCCGTGATGAGACTGATACACCCAGAAGTCCAGGATTTTCTAAACAAATTGATTACTTTAAGCCCAGTCCCACAGCTATGGATGACAGCAGAATAGCTTACAATGATGTAGAAATTGTACAAAATCCAGAAAAGAACAGTGACTCAATGAAAGGACTTTCCATTTCGAAGAAGAACTATCCCAGTGCTGATATGAGACAAAAGAATTCAACTTCAAGGAATTCTGTAACATTGCTGTCAGAAATTCTGCAAGGTGGAAATAAGCCCCAAAAAGATGACATTGACTATGCTGCCAAATCAAACACAGGGCCTTTGCAAAATGCAGTAGAAAGAGGTGTTATGAGTGAGTCTCCAGACACGGGTAGTCTGTTTTCTTCAAGACCTTCATCAGTTGAAGACAGTACAAAGTCCATTTCATCAACGTGGAAAGGTCAATATGGAGACAATAATGTGGACAGAAATTATGGACCAGAGAGCTCTGCAGGTTTAATGAGCAACTCATCAAGCCAAATCCGGAAGCCTAGAGAATATTACAATGATGTACCAAATATAACATTAGGCAAAGGAGAGCCTGAGAGTTCAAAAAGGAAAGGGATTTTAAAGCGCAGTTCCAGTACCAGTTCCACTGAGTCAGAAAATTTCTCCAAATTGATCTCAATTAGATCTACAGAAGACATAGGAGTCATGCCACAACCATCAGACGATTTCAGGGGCAACTCAATGATGGAGGCAGGTAACAAGCAAGTGAGGTTCTCAACCAAAATGAAAAACAAGTCACCGTCAAACATTGTTGAAGGGTGGAAAACTGACAAAGCTCCTAACTCTTCAATAGCAATGAATGAAGATAATGCCATGTTACAGGAAGAAAAAAACAATGACGACAGCTTCTCCTCATTATCTCCAGCTGGAAGGTATGAAACCAACCCATATGAAAATCTGTATTTGATCAACAAAGGAACAACTGAACGTTTCCCAGAACCACAGTGGAGAGAAAACTCAGAGGCACTGCACAAGAATGAACAAGGTATGCTCATAATTGGTCTGTCTAGCAAGAACATTAATTTCTGTTGAAATTTTAGATGTACTTTTGTGTATTCACTTTGAGAATTTTAATGTACTTTTCTTGATGAAACCTAACTGGCAGTTCAGCACATCTCAGCACACTTAGAGCTGGTTTGTAGAATCGGGTCAAATTATCCAAAAAATATACGAACTCCCCAGTTTGGACAAGAAGTGATTTGATATGCAAGATCTTGTATTCAAGAATATGACCCATTTATTTCAAAAGCACTGACTAAGCAGATTCGATATAATTTTAAGTGAATAGAAATAAATGATAAAGAAAATTTTGAAAGCCTGGTGATCACGACCTTGCCTTTTTTGACCATATGAATGCTGTGGTTCCACATGAGCTTTACAGCATTTACTAGAAGTCAAGATGATTACAAAGATGGAGGCAGGTAGAAAGCAAATGAGGCTCTCAGCCAAAATGAAAAACAAGCCATTATCAAACATTGTTGAAGGATAGAAGACTGACAAAGCTCCTAAATCTTCAATAGCCATGAATGAAGATAATATCATGTCACAGCCTGGAAAGAAGGCAGTTGTTAACTTGGCATTACTCCAATCTTTCATGCTCTTTCCTAAATTGCAATAACACAATGAATTGACTCAGAATTGGTCTTAACACAATAATCTTAAAGGAGATCAACCTTAATTAGATAAATTGCCTCTTTCTAGTGTATCTTAATTTGATCAACATTTACTTTCTGGATTTGAGAATTCAACTGCTGTTTAAAAATCAATAGGGCAATGATAAGTTCATGTATAGATTTGGTCAAATGAATTGAAAATCATTAGGAATCCACGTTTGA
>JAUZTB010000002.1:44880040-44890402 GCA_034780895.1 Rhynchobatus australiae
TGTGGAACCTGCAAATTCTGTCACAGGGCAAAAGGTACTTTTAATGGGGCGGGGGGGGGGGGGTGGATTTGATAGGGAGGAGGGTTTGATAGGCAGGAATTTTGGAAAGTGGTGCAGTATTCCTGTGTGTTCGTGATGCATGGATGAGATCCTCAATGCCAACCCAAATGCTCCTTCTGTACTCTGAGCAGAACCGGGCCAGGTATTCCAATAAGTTGGTCGAAATGTTACACTTCATCCCTACTAGTTTTTAAGAGCACCCTTGAATATTTTCCACTACCAATTTGGTAATGTCTTACTGTGCAGAGTTCAGAACTGAATATCAATTTTGGGAAACCAATGACAGGCATGCATACAATGTGGCCTACCCAACAGAAATGAATAAATGTAATTAGAGCCTCGTTGCTGAGCATATCAGTCTCAGAGAAGACGTGATATTAGTGCCTCACCCTTCCATGGACTTGCAGAGACATCATTGGTGGTATTTCTCCGGTCTGTTGATCTGCCTGCTGTAGACAGTCCAACTGTTAGAAATTTACAGGTGGGCAGGGATCATTGCCATCCAGTAGGTCACACCTTTGGCCCAGGTATGATCTTCAAACACTCTTTCTTAGATAACCCAAGGCTGTGCTAGTGCAATGACTCTGTCATTCAAGGGGGATTAAGGAGCAACCTCATCAAATTTTCTGCCCACAGGAATTTGTCTGTAATTTACATTTGCTTTTTGATGGCAAGCAAGCTGTGATCATAACCAAATAGTCCACAATAGACCCAATCTCAGTGCAGGTTTATATCTAGCAAGGCTGCATCATTGCTCCATTACTTCTTTTTCAATCTTTCTTGCAGAACTGCTGCACCTTACCTCCAACAAGCTTCCCACCTAGTGGAGGACTACAGGACTAATGGGTAACTGATCAACCCAGGTTACCTCTACTCCAAGATCATTACAACCTCAGTAATAGAACTGCAGTAAATGGATGATGTTTGTTATAGTTCAGCCTGAAGAGCATATGCATTGTTATAGGGTTTATTATAATTGTAGAAAACATTAGACATTACCTTAGAACTTGAATATGTGGCCATCTGTGGTATGGGCTTACAGCAATACCCTGAAGAAATATTAACAATAGCTCCCTTCTTCCTTTGTACCATTCCTGGTAATACAATGCGAATCATCATGTTGGTTGCGGCGATATTTACATTTATAAGATCCCAGAGTTTGTCCTCGGAAACATTTAAGAAAAACTGTGGATAATCAGTAGGCACATCCACACTATTCACCAAAATACCTATTTCCTTATCCTTCAGAGCTTCTTGAATTGGTTGGTAAGTCTCCCGTCCTCGAGTAAAATCAGCTTCTATTATAAATACTTCAACGCTAAACTTTTCTGTAATGGCTGTCGCCATGGCTTCCAACTTGTTTCGATCATGGCTAATGAGAATCAGATCAATGCCTTGCCTAGCCAACTCCTCGGCATAGGCTTTACCAATCCCATCTGCTGCACCTGAGGAAAACAGAGATAAATCAATTACCATCAAATTTAGTTACCATTCTTTGTAGAGTGACTGAAATTATCAAGGCCTAACTCAGTAAAACCTATAGCTTGAGGCTTTGTTCAGTAAAACTACATCTTTAGAGTACAAGGATAGGATTCTGACAAATGTAGATTACAAATCAATATACAGTGTATTTCATAAATTCACTCCAATCTGTGCTTTTTCTGTGGCAGGCATACAAGGTTACCCGTCATATAATACATCACAGTGGTATTTCTGGATGTATTAGTTTTAAATTGTTCAAAACATTGCCGATATAAACTGACCACACAGTTTAAAATAAAACTAAGTTGATTACAAATTCTTGCAAGTTAGTGCACAAAGTATCTTAACATCATCAAATACATCCTGACAAAAATTCTACTGCAAAACAAATTTTTAACCAAGTATCAATAATCAGAATCAGATTTATTATTACTGACATATGTTGTGAAATTTGTTGTTTTGTGGCAGCACTGCAGTGCAAGACATAAAGACATAAAAATTACTGTAAGTTACAAAAATAAATAAATAGTGCAAAAGAGGAATAACATATCATATATAAAGTGTCAGTTAATAATAGAAGTGTATATTTATTTTTGTCTGGTAACAATGGCCAACACAGTAAACAAGCCAGACACAGCTCTTCCGTTGCTTAAATGTGACTTTTTAATACTAGCACATCTCTAGTTGAGTGACAACAGCCATTACATTCATCAGGTAGGAAGCACTATTTTCCAAGGGAGCATGGATAATGTGTAACTGGGTGTACCATGAAAATTGGTTTAGCTGGGAATAAGAGCACAACTAAATGGGGAGTGGAACCTGTAACTCCCAAGTGACAAATGTGACGAATAGGTATGAAGTTAACTGCATCCCCAGAAGTGGTGCAAATATATTGATGTTCACTTTGGATCAATGTCAAGAAAATAATCTTTCAAGTTAAATATTGCTAAAATACTTAAATATCTTTGGATATCAATTTTGTTTTTAACTGAAATTCTTTTATAAGATAAGCTATCTTTATTAGTCACATGTAGATCGAAACACACAGTGAAATGCATCTTTTGTGTAGGGTGTTCTGGGGCAGCCTACAAGTGTCACCACACTTCCGGTGCCAACATAGCATGCCCACAACTTCCTAACTGTGTCTTTGGAATGTGGGAGGAAATCGGAGCACCTGGAAGAAACCCATACAGACATGGAGAGAACGTACAAACTCCTTACAGACAGTGGCCGGATTTAAACCTGGGTTGCTGGCACTGTAAAGCATTATGCTAACCGCCACAGACAGTGAAGTCAAGGATACAACTTTTCCAACATTTGAACTACTAATTTCACAAGTTCTAAGCACACAATAGAATTGTGATTTCATTGCAGACTAAAAACACTTCCTGTCTGGGAATCACTTTTCCTTAGATTAAAGATGAGAGAAGGCAGTGATAAATAGTCTAATTCACTCAGAATATACCAATGTTTTATTTGTGGTTGTCAAGTTGTACCACTTTACAGTTGAGGCCTAAGCAGTGGTACTGTCTTAATATCAGGCTGAGCAAACTCTTGGAGAGCTGTGCCATGTTTTTTGTGCAGCAGAAATATTAATACTAATTTATGTTTCCCATTATTTTGTTTAAAATTATTTAAGGAAAAGAGAGAAAAAAGAAACATCTGCATATTTGATATTAAATGGTTGTCTTCTGGGTGTTCTGTTTTCCCATAACATACCAAAGATGTGCAAATTGGTAGGTCACTTGGCTACTGTAAATTATCCCTAAGTGGTTGGCAGGAGAATCGGAGGGCACAGGAGGGGAGGTAGAGGGTTGATGAGGAAGCAAAAAGAAAAAGTGGAGTTAATGTAGAGGGTGCTTGAGAGTAGACACAGACATAGTGGGCCAAAGAGCCTGTTTCTGTGCTGTATAGCTCCAAGAAATGAATCTATGGCTATTCTGATCGTGATGCCAGGGACCAGTCTCATGTATAGGGGTAACCTGTTAACTTCTACTCCTTAGCATTTAAAACAAAAATGGACCTGCTTCTCTGTGGCTAATGTTACTTCTTATTGGCACATAATGAATTGACATCTCCCAGTTACTGTGGTTTCCTGGAACTTGTTTAATTGCCTTCAAGCTTTGGAGTGTACTTTCTAAATATTCTTTTCCCTCAATTGGCATGATATTTTTTTCCCTCTCGATAGCAAGGAAGGGGTTGTCTTACTGTTCCACCAGCTGATCTTTCATTTTTGACTAATATTTGGTCCATAAGTCCAAGTACAAATCAGTTCTGACTGCACCTACTTTTCTGAGCTAGTTCTTGTGTAAATGAATACAAAATATATTTCAAGTAAAGAGTGTGAAAAAACCAGATTAGAAGTTACATCAATTCTCATTATTAACCTCTACTTTCTGCAAAACATTTTCTTCTAGTTAGTTACAATACCATGGAGGACATTACATTACACTTATGATTTATTATCAGGAACATTGCTATTTCTAAATGACTATGTTCTCATATCACAACTCCATCACTGCAAATTATGGAATGGGTTACTCTAAAATCTCAAAAGCTAAATTTAACTTTTGCCACAATGGAATTAATATTGATGTGTTAATAGAAGTTTTAGAAGTAAATCATGCCTGCAAACTAGAAACATTTTCTTATTTATAATGATTTCAAAGTTGCCTATTGGCAAAAACACATGCCCTCGACTAACCCTATTATCTGTGGTTTAAAAACCTTTGTATTTGATTCCAGAACAGAATTCCAGGTGCTGATCTGTAATTACTGTAGAGGATATTTTGATGAAATCTCAATTTTAGTTATCACATGACCAATTTGTTTAATGCAGACATAATTTCAGCACAAAAAGAGGAATGGCAGAAAATTGGGGTTAAATGTTTAAATTTCCCACCGACAAATCCATCACTTTACTTGCTTATGTAATATTTCCGTATTTGATATTCTCAATTAGAGAAATCCTGGATGATGCCTTTCTAAAGGTTGCTACACGTTGCAATATATTTTGAGCATTCGGCTGAGAGAAAGACTTCATTCTGTACTTAGTGTCTTCCAACCACTCTACTGCAGAGAACCAGACTGCCTACAGCAGTTACCTTAATGCCCATTCTCTAGATGCCATTGAGGAGGTAATTGGCCACATGCTTCAACCACTTCAGTCCACATTGCTAATAAGTAGGTCAAGGATTTTAACCCAGAAATATTCTAATGGGGATGACTTGTTGATGACTTTCCCATACACCTGCTTCACATTACTGACAATGTTGGTTGAGAAGCTCTAATGATAAAACCTCAGCAACCTGCTGCAATGTACTCTAGCTATGCTGAAACTGGAGGGATTGGATATTTAATCTGCTAGATTCAGTGCTAAACAAGTGGATTACTTTGTCCTAGTTGAAGACTCATGGGTTTAGCAGCTGTGTTAACTCTGCAATCCAGCCATGGCGCAATGAAGCTACCTTGCACCTCCTTGATAGTTAGCATGAGCAAACTTTAATTTTATCAAGTCAACATCATTCACTTAATGATAGAGAAAAGCTACATACCGGTTACCATGGCCCATTTGCCATAGTGTTTGAGCAGGTATCTCCTGCTCACCAATCTCGGGATGAAATGGAGTCTGACCATGCTGTAGAAATCACAGACAAGGCGAATACTTTTCTTTGTCACATACCATGCTCCCAGAACAGCTAATGCATCAGCGTAGACATTACACGTCCTGGCAATCTGCCAGTACAGTAATTGGAAACTATCAACTGCTGCCATACTGTGGAATAGGGATAACCTCTATTCTAAAGGGAGAGCGCAACACCGTGGTGTTCCATCATAGCACAAGATTTGTAATTTCACATCAATGCAACACGTCCAAATATTACAGGGCTTGGTAATAAGGAAACTTTCAGAATAGACTGCCACATACAATTTACAGGTAAATCATAAGACAAAAATGATCAATTTTGGAACAACTTCGTGAAATATTGCAGCCTTTAATCCTTTCTAGTAGTTTGTCTTAATCCTCTCGAAATTTCTGTTCTCTTTAAATGCTGTAAGCAAACAAACAAAACGAGTAAGTGTCTAAAAAAGTCTACAAAATTTCAGTTTTAAAAATGGCTTGCATTTGGCTTAGGCAGCCTATGCAGCTGTGTTTCCGGATTCTGCAAAAGTGCCGCTATTGCACGCCTTTACAGAAATAAAATACACACTGCATGAATTCAACTCACAGGCCAGATGAACTGAAAAACAAACAAATACTGCCTACTGCTCGAGAACTTGCATCAGCCGATCTGCAAAGGTCCCTACTGGAGTATGAGGAGGAGCTTGCAGAATTTAGCTGTTCAATGGAATGCCTTACAAAAAATAGTTCTTCAACCTGTTAATTTATTTGATCTAACAAACAGTTCAAAGTTATGGATAGTTATATTTCAATCCATTTGATGTAATTCCATTGAAATGTATTTTTCTGGTTTTGGTTTCGTTTGTGAATAGTTGCTACCCCTTAAACAATTGGATGTAAACCAAAATTTATTACATGAACCTGCTAAATGACATTTACACTAATAGATTTCTTAAGATGTAGATTATTGTGTTTCAATCTGGAATCAAAATGCTTCCCTTTATTTAAATTTTTCTGATGTCTGCCTCATTTTCAGAAATACCAAGCACAAAACAAATACCAAATGGAATTATTTGATATACCCAAGCCACTCATTCTTAGCAAAAACAAACAAATGATTCAACTTGATAAACTATGAATTATATCATCCTTGAATTGGTACTACTGCAAAAAAAAATAGCCACTGGATGAACTTAGCAGGTCAAGTGGCATCTGTGTTTACAAAGGGTTGGTTGATATTTCAGATCTAGACCCAGCATCATGACTGAGAGTTCATAGAAGGAAGCTGGCCAGCATATAGAAGTGAGATGGAGGGGTGAGGTAGAGGCAGTAGAACCAGATGAGGGGTGGAGGATGATGGGCAGATGGAGGTAGGTGGGCGAGGGCAGAGGTAATGCTTGATAGAGACTGGTAGGTGATAGGTGGAAACAGATAAGAAGTGAAAAATAATTTAGACAGATGGAACTAGTTGAAGAGGGGACGGGTAAGAGCAGAGATAGTGGCTGATAAGATAGCTGGAATCAGATAAGGGAGGGATGATGGGTAGGTGGACCCAGGTGAGAGAGGGAATAGGAAAGGTAAACCAAGGAAGAAGTAACTCAGGTGCATAGGTATGTGGGCGATGGGCAGATGGATCCAGGTGAGGGGGAGGTGATGAGTCTAAGTAATGGAGAGGTGGAGGGATAGGTGGAGAAATGGAAAAGGTAGATAAAGGGAGGGAGACCATGAGTGAACACAGGAGGAGTTGGTTAACTGAAATTAGAAAATTCAGTGTTCATACCATTGGGATATAGGCTACCACATGGAATATGGGATGTTGTTCTTTTAGTTTGCATTTGGCCTTACTGTGGCAGTGGAAAACACCGAGGACAGACAAATCAGTGTGAGACTTGGAAGGAAAGTTGAACTGATATGCAGCTGGGAATTCCAGATAGCCATTGCGAACAGAGCACAAGTACTCTACAAAACAGTCGCCTAGTCTACTCTTGGTCTCGCCAATATAGAGGAGGCCACATCATGAGCACTGAGTGCAATAAATCAGGTTGGAGGAGGTGCATGTAGATTTCTGCCTCCCCTGGAAGAGCTGTTTAAGTCCCTTAATAGTAGCAAGGGAGGAGGTGTAGAGACAAGTGTTGCACCTTCTATAGATGCAGGGGAAAGTGCCATGGGATGGGGTAAGGGTGAATAGGAAGGGGTGAGCGAACCAGCAAGTTATGGAGTGATCCCTGTGGAAAGCAGAAAGGTGGAGGGGGGTGCAGGTGGAGAGGGAAGGATGTGACTGGTAGTGGGATCCCATTGGAGCTGATGGATGTGACGAAGGATGATATTGCTTGATGTGGAGGCTAGTGGGGTGAGAGCCGAGGATCAAGGGAATTCTATCTCTTTCTGTCGGGGTGGGTGGGGGAAAATGTGTGAAAGCAGACATGTGGGAAATGGAGAAAATGCATGTGAGGGGTCCATTAACTATTGGCAGAGTAGAAGTCACTTTTTCTGAAGAAGGGAGGACTTCTTCAGGAAAGTGGAGAGTGGGGCTAAATGGGAGAATGGATCAGCTCATGATAGAATGGCGGAGCAGACTCAATGGGCTGAATGGCTGACTTCTGTTCCTTTGTCTTATGGTCTTATGGTCTTTTCACAAGACCTAGAGCAGGAACTCTCATCCTGAGAACAAATGCAGTGAAGATGGAGAAACTTGAGAGAAGGAGATATAAGAGATAGAGTACATATAGTCAAGATAGCTGTGGTGGTCCATAGGTTTATGGTACATATCAATGGATAGTTTGCCTTCTGAGATGAAGATCAAGAGATCCAGAAAAGGAAGAGAAGTATCAGAAGTAGTCCAGGTGAATCTGAGGGCAGGGTAGAGTTGGTGGCAAAGGTGATAAAATTGACAAGTTCCATGGGAGTGCAGGAAGCAGCATCAATGCAATCATCAATGTAGCAGAGAAAGAGTTGGGGAGGGATGACAGAGTAGGTTTGGAACAAGGACTACTTCCAGTAGCCAACAAAAAGACAGATGTAGCGGGGGCCAATATGAGTGTCCATGGCTACACCTTTGATTTGTGGAAGGTGGCAGGAGGTGAAAGAGAAGTGGTTGAGGGTAAGAACAATTTCTGCCAGGTGAATGAGAGTGTTGGTAGAGAGAAACTGATTTAGCCAGAAAGAAGCTTATCTTCTCCTACACCTGGTTCCATCTACCCATCGTCTCTTCTTTATCTGTTTCACCTATCACCTACCAACCTCTATCTCAACACTCTCTATTCTCCATCCCCACTTAGCTCTATCTGCTCATCAATCTGACCCCCCCCCACCCTATATCTGGTTCCACCTATCACCTACCAGCCTCTGCTTCACCCTTCCCTCTCACTTCTACATCTGGCTATCTTCCCTCTACACTCTCAGTCCTGATCCAGGGTTTCTATCTGACATGTTAACCATCCCTTTGCCACCATGGATAACGCTTGATTCACTGAATTCTTCCAGCAGTTTGTTTTTACTCCTGATTCCAGCATCTGCAGTCCCATGTGTCTCCACTGCTATCATTGCATTGTGTTTTCTTTCATTGTTTTGTCCTTTTTCATAATCCAGCTCGAATGGAAAATGTCAGTTTTCTTTCAGTTTTAAAAAGATAATTTTCTTGGACTTTCCATGACTGTCATTTTCTTAATAATCTCCACCTCTGCGATTTCCTTGGGTCTAGAGCCACAACAGCTGTTGTGCAGTTTCCCAATTCCTATCACTGACCACTGCACCGTTCCTGTTGAGTTCAGGTGAATGTAAATTAAGCTTGGATGTTAAAATTGTAACTCCTTGGTTAAAGGTTTTCACAGCTGACTTTTAGACTAATTGATTTATTAGCATGAGATTTATCGTTGACTTCTTTGTCTGAAACCCTGAATTATGGATTGCAAGATTCGTAGGAAATGTTTTGAAATTCCATTGGTTGAATGCCGGATTTAAATGACTATATGCATAAGTCTGCAATATAACAAGCATAGAATGTGCTCTCATTCATAGCTGAAAGTGTACTACCCACCATATTACATTAGTCTTTTTCTTAAAAGCCATTAGATTGTTTGTCAGGACAATTTAAAGTAGTGAATAATATTAGCAGATAAATGTCCCACACTTGTTAGTGGGCCCTGCTCCAATTTTGGAAAGCCCCCAGCAATTGACTCATCCTGCCAATTCATGGTGCCAACAGGCACAAAGAGCCCCCCACCATCACTTAAAAGTATTATTCAATACAAACACGTAGTGGCTGGTTTGCCATTTCAGATAGCCATTTACTTTTCTGGCTGGAAAAAAAACCTAGGTTATGAGCAAAAGATTTTGTAGGTGTTGCACTCTTTGGCTGGCTTACAAATAGCTTGACTGCAGTCACGAGTGATCTGATAGAATTATTTTTTGGACTGTTAGAGGAGAAGGAATGGCAAGAAAGACAGCAGAGAGCAGAAATAGCTGTGATAAAGAAATGGCTTCACCTTATAGGAGGCGATATCAACCATGGGTGTTCAGGAACCACTCTTACAAGAATTTCACTAAGTAGGATGAATAATGCGCTTACACTTAACAGGGGAGATGATTGTCAGCCATTACTGGAACCTCATACCAAGCTCTGTGTGGAATGCTTGTGGCTGTCAAAGACAGCGTGGCCTTGATCCTAGAATTGCTAAAGCACAGAAAGAGGTCATTCAGATCATATTGTCCATGCTGATCTCTGCTTGAGCAATTCTCTAGTTCCATCCCTGGGCTCTTTTTTTTACAGCCTTTCAAACTTTTCTGTATCATATACAGGAAGTCCCTGGGTTACGAACAAGTTCCATTCTTGAGACTGTTTGTAACCCGATTTTGTATGCAACTTGGAACAGTTGTCTGAGCGTGCGCACTAGGCCCGGGGATCGAGGCCACGCATGCACACTAGGCCTGGGGATCGAGGCCACGCATGGCCCCAGCCGTACATGCGCACTTGGCCCAGGGTTCCCTGGCCGCACATGTGCACTTGGCCCGGAGAACCATGAAAGTCCGTTCGTAAGTATGGGCATTCATAAGTCGGGTGTTTGTAAGTCGGGGACTTCGTGTATTTATCTAATTCCTTCCTGGATGCCATAATAGAACTTGCTTCCACTATAATGCAGATGCTAACCACACACTGCATAAAATTGTTTTTCTCTTGTCACTTTTACTTCTTTTCCCTT
>JAUZTB010000002.1:45488139-45498316 GCA_034780895.1 Rhynchobatus australiae
TTGATATTCTTCAGTGTAAATAATTCCTTCCGATTGCTCATTCAAGGCGAGGCAGTACATAGTTGGTCTTTACTACTTTCTCTCGCTTTGAACAGAGAGTGGAAATTCGTGCAATGTCTGTATTTTGGCAGGTGTGAGTTTCGCTACTAGACAAGTCGGGAATGTTACCAAACCGACGATTATCATCAGCAAAGAAGGGGATACGGTGGCGTTGAAGACTCTGAGCACCTTTAAAAACACCGAAATCAGTTTCAAACTAGGAGAAGAGTTCGACGAAACTACGCCGGATGACCGAAACTGCAAAGTAAGTGCACGAAATGGCTTTGCCACTTGTTTGACTGCGTCTGCTCCAGGATTAGGTTGAGACACTGTAGACAATTGAACCAAGGAGTAAGATTTCTCTTCTGCTCTATCTCCAGGTTAGGAGCAGGTGCAGAAGTGAGCAGAAATTTGTTTCGAATGTTGCTTTTCCAAAGTGCTATAAGCTGCATTTAAATATTTATAACTACATTAAAAACCACAATTGATGTCCAGCTTGTTTATTTGTAACTAGGTAAATTCGCATCGATAATTCGCATTTTTCTTATCAACAGACAACGATAACATTGGAAGGCGATAAGCTTGTCCATGTCCAGAAATGGGATGGAAAGGAAACTAGTTTTGTCAGGGAAATCAAGGATGGCAAAATGATGATGGTACGTTAACCTGCAAGTACATTTCTATTGCACTCTTTCATTGTGAGTGGCTTGTGTTGATTGAATTATGCTTGTTTTTAAACAGACTCTAACATTTGACGATGTCGTTGCGGTTCGTACCTACGAGAAGGCATAACGTTCCAAGGGAAGGCCTGTACCCCTCTCAGAGCAATCGGGTCCAGTTTATTGGGCTCATGGCAGTATTTGAAATCTGGAACGGTTCTTCCTCCAGCTGTACTGTGACTTGTATGGATTTCCAGTGAGGAGCCAATCTACGAACCTCTTTTGTAACAAGATACGAAATACTGCTTATACGTTGTAAAAAAAAATAACAGAATAGTTTTTTTTAAATACCTGTACATCACTTATCCACGTTTTTATTTTTTATAAAACGGAACTTAGTCGCGGAAGGCCTGTGTTTTAGTCAGACTGAAGAAGCTGAAGCGGTCAATAAACGTGTTGCTCTGGAACTGACAGTTGTGGTGTTTCTTATACTAACAGTAAACATTTTTGTGTAAACTATTTGCTGTACCGTTTTATCGTCAATGTTCAACTGCTGCGCGTGGGTTCAAATTACAAAGAAGTTAATTCATTTCTAAAGGTATGATGAACTCTAAATACATTAGAAGATTTTAAAAGTTCGCAACACTCGGCTTCTTGCCTTCCTAAGGCCAATCAAGTAGCATATGACAATTGTACCAAATTAAACAGGGTGTAGTTTGTCCTTGCAACCCCAGTAACGCTCACGCACAATGTATGGCCCCATTGGGTCACGAGAGGTTATCAATGGACAAATCTTTGGCAGAGAGCGGTTGTACTAACGCTTCAGAACTTAATTAAGAAATTCCACTTTGATAATCAGAAAATAAGCTTAACGGTCATGCTAATTTATGAAAATAGGTTTCAAAGGACAAGTTATTTGGACGATGCTGAAATGTACATTGTGGATGATGTACACTTCCCGTTTACAAAGTCTGTGTGTGTAAGAATAAAAACACTTCAAGTTAACTTTCGTAGTTTCTTTATCTGACTAGCGGGCAGCTTTTTTGGGGGGCTAGTTCACAATGGAAAGAAACATCGTATCTGGAGAGCTCTTAGTTGTTTTCTCGGCAGTCTATTAGGAAGTTGACTTTATTTCCAGTCATAATTAGTGGATATGTAACTTGCTCTATTTTAGTGTATTTAATCACCATTTTAAGCTTTCATTTTCGTTGTAAAGTGTGTTTTTTGACAACACAAAACGAAACATCATTTTAAAGTAAGAGTTGAAACAGAAACAGAAAAAAAATAACCAGAGTTCGTGCTTACAAGTTCGCCAGTTCCAGTTTACTTCAAATGAATTGGGAACAAGTCCTACCTGTACAAGTTCAAATTCGAATTGCAGAAATAGAATAGTCCTTTATATTTATGAATTAGCGGATTTTCATGGGCTAAATTCAACATTACAAGGAACAGAAAATGATCTAATTGATTTCAGAACGCAAAATAGAATCTAGGTATATTAATGTTTAAAATGAATTTTGCTGCAAAGCTTAAATTGACGTAGTTCGCTTTTATTTGAGGTTTATAATACGAACGCCGTTTCCTCAGTATCGAGCAAGCTTGGGTCATTGCATTGCATTGCATGGCTTGTGTGCTCACTGAAGGAGTTTCGCACTGGCTGGTTGACCGCATCAGAACGTGGTCCGGATCTGCGCTGGTCACGTGCCGGCGTGCACTGCGGCTGCGTGGTGGGGTAGCGATGGCAGCTGGAGCGGGAGTTGTGTGGTTGTGGACTGTTTGCGGTCTGTGGCTGCTCACCGCAAACTCAGCGGTGCCTGTCTCCGCCGCAACAGATCAGGACAGAACAAGGGTCAGGGTCGCAGGTAAGTGGAGTGCAGGTTGGCCTCGTCCGAGTGATCGAGGTCTGAAGGCGTGGCAGAAGTGTTTACTTGTTAAAGTTGCGCAGTTATGCTGCCTCGACCCCAAAGCGTTGCTCGAGTAAGGGTAAACCAATCTAAATAATGCAAAGTTACTTTAGTTTTGGTAAAGAATTGCCGACTACTTTGCAATGTTAGTTTAGGAATATTGGTGCCTTAAGCTTGTGGTTTGGGTAATATGATATATTGGTGTTTGGGTAAAATGATACATTGTAGTTTGCTTTATTAGTGAACGAATACATTGGGAAGAACGTGCTCGTTTCTTATCATTGCAAAACCTTTAAATGGCTAATCTGGAAATACGTTAAGGGAAAATACATCTTCATGAGGGTAACAACAACCAGTGAATACGTGACTTCAGGATTGCTTATAGTGGTTGACGATTTAAAACGGGAATTGATGGACGAACAGATTGCCAGGGTCCCTCAAGGTTTCTTTATGCTTACGCGATACAGCAATAATTGAGTTGTTCATCAAATTGTTTGCAACAGATTCCATCCGAATTGGTCTCCATTAATTAGTTGGAACAGAGTCGGATACAGTGCAGAGGAAAAATGCACTTGTTTTGGGAAAGGGCCTAAAATCATCTAGTCATTTGAACTTCTTATTTGCCCAAAATGTTATTTTACTAAATAAAGTGATCTAATTTGTGTGTGCATGAAATAGGTCATTATTATCACGAGGGAGAATGTTTGTAGATATGTTTCAAGAATAACTTTTAAGTGCAGGCCATGTTGTCAGATTCTAGTGCTTTGGCTTCTCCATCTCGAGCCTTTTTAGAACCTTAAAACCAGGAAATTGTCTCTCAATCTTCTCTTGTTCAGTGACAATTAATTCAATTTGTATTAATGTTTGTAATCCAGCCCTGCATGTGCGTAATCCTTCTGCTCATCTATCTCCTTTCAATGGATGCTGTATCCACTATTTCTATGTTTCAGGATATCTGAATCGTACATGGACACAGTTCTAAGTCTTGCATCAATGATTTATAAAGTGGCAGTATTATCTCACTTTCCTCTTGATCTGCATCTTTTAATACACATTGACAGGAGGGAATAGGAAAAAATTAATGTAGATAATGTTCTACTTTGAGTTATTATGTTTCACAGGGCTCCCTCCCTCCCCCTCGCCAATATTTAAATTCTTAGCTATCTTTATGAAATAGGGTACACTGCAAATATAACGTGTTGACAAATTAGAGGAACTTGTTGATCCAGCAAGATTAGAATATGCTGTGTACTTGCCCAACAGCACAGCCTTTCAGACTGTGTATGAAATAAATATGCAATGACAGACTATCAAGTATGGTGCCAATGAGCTGATTGCTACATACTGAGTGTTAGGAGAATAAGCTATTCTCCCACTTTAAATTGGTGACTGAAGGAGTAAATGGCAAAAAAAAATAAGAGCAGATGAAAATTTGACATTGTAAATCCAGATGTTGAAGACATAAAAATTTAGTTCAATATTGGGCATGTTCCCTTGGAAAATTTATATTTTTTAATGACACTTTTTAGTCACATTCCCATGTTTATTTCCCATCCTACTAATGCAGATTTTACATACCATCAACCTCCTCCTATAATGATACTGCCACAGTTACTTGAGGTGTCTAAAACTGCAACATATAGTGAGCCATGAAAATAGTGTACTTAGTATTGCCAGGGTGAAACCAGGCTTGAGCTGCAGTTATGAGGAAATACTCAGACTAACTCCTTTGCAGCAAACATTAGAGATGACTTTCTCATGTTTTTAAGTTATGAATGATTTTGCTGGAGTGAACGTGAAAAGATTATTTTGAATTTGGTTGTGGATTCTGAATGTGAACTCAGCATAGGGAAGTCGCAAGAAATTTAATGCCTTGAATAGAAGGATTGAATGCTTTGAAAAGCCATGGTTAAAGCAGGAACTGCTGTATGTTTCAAAGGCAACATAGCTATTTGGGAGGAAAAATGGGATTAATATAGATGGTTGATTTCATGTCAACACGGACATGACTTTGAGCAGATGATATAAACTGATATTGAAGATTCTGAGCAGATGATATAAAAATTTGTTGTGTTTTGTTGACAGAAGGAAGGATTTGGGAAGATATAGGTGGTCTAGTGAGTTGGGCAGAAAGTGACAAATGAAACTTAATCCTGAGAAGTGAGACGTAATTCATTTGGGGAGTTGCAACAAGGCAAGGGAACTTTTGGGAAAATGGCAGAATATTGAGGGGTAGTGCAAAGAGACCTTGGAGCAATTCTTTCAAGTAGCAAGGAAGGATAGTAAGGTAGTTTAAGAAACATGGGATCCTATATTATTAACAGAGGACAGAATGTAAGAGGAGGGACATTTTTCTCAAAGTGAATGCAACACCAGTGAAACCCTAGTTTGTGGACTGTGTCCAATTCTAGTCACTGCATTACAGGAAGGGTGTGATTGCATGAGAGAAGGTGCAAAGGAGATGTGAACCTGTTGCCAGGGCTGGAAAATTGTAGCAGCAAAGAACAGTTGCATAGACCAGAGTTGTTTTCTTTGAAACACCAGGAGCTGAGGGAAGACTTAATCGGGTAGTATAAAATCATAAGATCTAGATAAAATGGAAAGGACTTACCCTCCTTTAGTGGAGGGGTCAAAAACCAGGGTGATAGATTTAAGGTAATGAGAAGAAGGATCAGATGAGAGACGAGGAAAGATGCTTTCATCCAGTGAGTAGTGAGGGTCTGGAACTTGCTGCTTAAGTGAGAGATTTGTGTATCTACCATCATCACAGTAACACATTACTGGGTTGTGCACCTTAAGAGTTGAGACCTGCAGTGGTATGAACCTACAGCTTGAAGGTGGGATTAAGGTAGCATCGACATGATGGACGGAGTGGCCTCCAGTGAAGTAAGTTTTCTATGATAATGAGTGTATTTCTCTAGTTAAAAGCCTGTATGGAAACATAAGCTGCAAGCATCTGTTTGCACAGTGAACTACTTTGATCCTGTAGAATATTGATCTCTTTAGCATTAACAGAATAAATGGAAACTTTTTTAATGGGAGGAGTAGTATGAAGTTGACTATCAGACTAAAGACTATTTTGAGCAGAAATGTGTTTTTTTTTGTAACGATAAAATAACAATGGTCGGATAGATTGAGGTTGAATAAAAGTTGCCAACTGCTAATGAATTCATAAAAAGAAGCCGCAATTAAACTACCTCAGTTGCTTCTTAGATATTTACTTGTGCAGAAGACCTGGGAGTGGTTAAAGACAGCATAAAAATAAAACAATTCTCAGTTTGGAGGAAAAGCTAGTAAATGCAGCAATTGGACGGTCGTAGTGTGAAAAAGATTGGCAATTGTATGGCTAATTTATGTTTTTGCTATTTATGCAAGAGGGTATATATGCAGTTTCCTCTCGTTAAAACTGCAGACTTGTCTAGTTTGTTTAATTATGTATGCTTGTCACAGCTATGAACTGTACAAAAACAGCTTTTTTGAAGACCTTGCAGTTTCACGTTGTGTGACTGAAGTATATCAGTTCCCTGTGAAATTCCCCTGCAGCATTGCAATACTCTAGGTCATATAATGGAATTATCACACTTGGGGAACAGTGTGATCGTAGGCAAGAGGGCAACCTTATGCAAAATTGTCCAGTTTCACAGGAAAATTGAAAAAAAACTTACCTAAATGGTGAGACATTGTAGACTCTTGAGATGCACAGGGATCTTGGTGTCCCGATGCATGATTTGCAAAATGCTTGTAAGCAGGCACAGAAAGTAATGAGGAAAGCTACCAGAATGTTGTAGTTTATTATTGAGGGCAGTTGAGTACAAATATAGCAAATTGTGCTTCATTTATATAGGGCATTAGTGAGGCCATATCTGGAGTGTTGCATACAGTGGTGGTCTTATTCAAGGAAAAAATATAAACATGCTGGAAATCATTCTGAGGTTTACAAGACTGATGTGTCGAATGGGCAGGTTGTATTATGAGGAAAAGCTGAAGAAATTTGCATTGTATCCACTGTTGTTTAGAAGAGCGAGCGCGAAGTTAATGGAAACAAATAAGATCCCGATGGGTGTTTGCAGGGTGGATGTGTAGAAAATACTTCTTGTGGATGAATCTAGATTCAGGGTGTAATGTGTACGATGGAGATAAGGTGTGTTTTTCTCTTTCTCTCTGAGGGTCATGAGCCTTTAGAACTCTCGTCCCCAAAGGGTTGTGGAACTAGAGAATTTTAATGCTTTTAAGGCAGAGGTGGAGAGATTCTTGATAAATAAGGAAATGAAAGGTCACAGAGGGCAGGCAGGAATGCGGAGCTGAGGTTTACAATCAGAACAGTCATGATTTTATTGAATGGCAGAACTGCCTCTCAGGACCAAATGGTGGTCTTCTGTTCCTAATTTGTACCAGTATGATACCACAAACATAATGATGTGCACTGATCTAGAAGATGGAGGGCACATTCACAGTTTGGGCTTATAGGAAGAATTATAAGATAAGATATCTTAATTAGTCACATGTACATCAAAACACATAGTGAAATGCACCTTTTGTGTAGAGTGTTCTGGGGGCAGCCCGCAAGTGTCACCTCATTTCCAGCGCCAACATAACATGCCCACAACTTCCTCACCCGTATGTCTTTGGAATGTGGAAGGAAACCTGAGCAGTTGGAGGAAACCCACGCAGACACGGGGAGAACGTACAAACTCCTTACAGACAGCAGTGGGAATTGAACCCAGGTTGCTGGTGCTGTAAAGCGCTACGCTAACCGCTACACTACAGTGCCCCATAAATGAATGGGGATGTTACATAATCTACAAATAAATTTGGTATTAAGCATCAGTGTCCTGTAAAAATACAAATGAGCCCTGACAGAAATATTAAAGATAGGAATCGGGCAAATAAACAACAAAATGTATGGATAGAGCTGCCTTGATTGTTTTGTTATTTGAAATAGATAACACATTAGCAGCATAGTTGCCATCACAAAATCATAGTAATAAACTGCTGAATAGCTTCATGATGTACATGTTTGACATGAACCCCAGTTTTCCACGATGATCGAAGTTAACCATATCATTATTTGTAAGCTTAAGTGGTATATTTTAAAAACTGACAAAACCAAGAAATCTAGCCATGATTTATATTGTGGTAATGCAGTTATAATTACTTTTTGAACCATTTTTATTGAGAGTAATGATGGAACAGTGTAAAATGTACAGAAAAACAAAGAAGCATAATAATTGTATTTGTTACAAATTGCCCCATTTCCTTTTTGCGCTTTGGGGCCTTTTGAGTGTCCCCGTGGTGAAGATGTGCTATTGCAAGGCTCCTAGAATTGTTTCATTTGTCTATATTTTGCAGAAGTGAGCCTCATTGACAAGCCCAGTATTTATGGCCAATCACTAATTGTCATTGAGAAGGTGATAATGTTGATCTGCCACTTTAAACAGCTGTAGTCCTCATGGTAAAAATTCTCCTGCAATGCAGTTGGGTTGGGGTTCCAGGATTGTCTCCAGTGGTGATTTATTTTGCAGCTGGATAGTATGTGAGGAGCACTTGAAGATGGGTATTTCAATGCACCCAATATCCATGATTGGAGGGGTCATGGGTTTGGGAGTGGCTGTCAAAGAAACCATTTGTTTTTTTCAGATTACTTGCACTGCATAGTGACAAATATTGAGCTAGTTGTGGAGGAACAGAGTATGTTGCTTGTTGGTGTTGAGTTGTTTGAAGTTTGGAGCTACGCTCATCCAGGCAGGTGGTGAATGTTCATTGCATTCCTGATGTGTACCCTACTGATGGTAAATAGACATCAGGGAGCCAGGAGGGGAGGTGGTTATTGCAGTCGCTGACCTGCTCTTGTAACCACAATATTCATGTTACTGCTCTAGTTCGAGTTTCTGGTCAATGTTTATTGATGGTGGGTACTTGGTGATAATAATGTCATTGAATATTAAAGATAGGTGGTTGGAGGCTCCTTTAGAACATAGAACAGTACAGCACAGAAACGGGCCCTTCAGCCCACTATGTCTTTGCCAAAAATGATGCCAAATTAAACTAAATCACTTCTGCCTGAACATGATCCATTTTCTGCATAGTCATGTGTCCATGTAAAAGCCTGATATATCCTTCCACCACTACCCCTGGCAGCCTGTTCCAGGAACCTACCACACTCTGTGTAAGAAAAAAGGAACTTGCTCCACAAATCTCCTTTAATCTCTCCCACCCCCACCTTAAATGAATGTCCTCTAGTACTTGACATTTCCACCCTGGGACAAAGAATTCTGACCATCTACTCTATCTATGCCTCTCAGAATCTTTTAAACCTCTACCTGGTCTCCCCTCGATCTCCGACACTCCAGAGAAAACAACCCAAGTTTGTCCTGACTCTCCTTGTAACTCATGCTCTAATCCTGGCAGCATCCTGGTAAACCTCTTCCGCACCCTTTCCAAATCCTTCACATCCTTCCTATAAAGGGGTGACCAGAATTGGACACAGTACTCCACGTGACTTCCTGACTCTTATACTCATTTCCCCAACCAATGAAGGCAAGCATGCTCTTTGCTTTCTTTACCACCTAATCTACTTGTGTAGCCACTTTCAGTGAGCTATAGACTTGGACTTCAAGATCCCTCTATACAGCAGTGTTGTTAAGAGTCTTGCCATTAACTATATACTTCCCCCTTGTATTAGACCCACCGAAATGCAACAACTTGCTCAGATTAAACTCCATCTGCCATTTCTCCCCCCATATCTGGGACTGATCTATGTTCTGCTGTATCCTTTGATAGCCTTCTATACTGTTCACAACTCTACCAATCTTTGTGTCGTCTGCAAATGTACTAACCAACCCATTTACATTTTCATCCAAGTCATTCATATATATCACAAACAACAGAGGTCCCAGCACTGATCCCTATGGAACACCACTGGTCGTGGACATCCAGCCAGAATAAGACCCTTCCACCACTACTCTGTCTTCTGTGAGCAAACCAATTCTGAATCCAAACTACCAAGTCACTGTGAAACCCATGCAGCTTGGTTGATAATTGATAGAATGAGAGTGAAGGAGAAAAATATTTTCACTGAGGATGGTAAGGGTGTTGAACTTGCTGCCTGAAATAATATTAGAGGTCGCCACCCTCATTACATTTAAAAAGAACTTGAGCCTGTACTTGGAGAGGCAACCTGCAGGGTACGAACCGATTACAAGAAGATGATCAGTTTTTGGATCGCCCTTTTTTAAAAATAATCTCCATCTACCTTTTCTGTAATTCTATATAATCGTTATTTTGGAGCCAGCTACATTTGAGAGAAACTTACTCCAACTCTCCTTTCATTCAAGAAGGGTGATGAGTTAGTGCATGGTAGTGTAGCAGTTAGCATAACGCTATTACAGCGCCAGCGACCCGGGTTCAATTCCCACCGCCGTCTGTAAAGAGTTTGTACGTTCTACCTGTGTGTGTGTGTGGGTTTCCTCTGGGTGCTCCAGTTTCTTCCCACATTCCAAAGACGTACAGGTTAGGAAGTTGTGGGCATGTTACGTTGGCGCCGGAAGCATGGTGACACTTGCGGGCTGCCCCCAG
>JAUZTB010000002.1:46468860-46482121 GCA_034780895.1 Rhynchobatus australiae
GAGGGGAAAGAGAAGGGGTGAGAGGGCCATAAGAATGAGGAACAACAAAGGGGGGGGGGGGAAGAAAAGAAACAAAAAGTGGGGTTGATACCAGAAGTTAGAGAAATCGATGTTGAGGCTGCCAGGTTGGAGATTACCAAGGTGAAATATGAGGCGTTGCTCCTCCAACCTGCGTCTGGCTTCAACGTGACAGTAGAGGAGGCTGTGGATGGACACGTTGTAATGGGAAGTGGAATTGAAGTGGCTGGCCATCGGGAGATCCTGGCTTTTGCGGAGTGAAGGGGCTCGACAAAGTGGTCACCTGAGTTTCGAAAGGGATAAGAATTTAACTTGAGGCAACATGGGGACAAATTTGAGAAGAGGGGTGGTGAATACAGGACTGAAGGTCTTATATGTGAATGTGAAACAAGGTAGATGAGCTTGTTGCGCAGTTAGAAATTGGCAGGTATGACACAGATTCATGGCTGAAAGAAGATCACAGCTGGGAGTTAGATGTACATCCAAGGATTAACATCTTATTGAAAAGACAGGCAGGTAGGCAGAGGGAGTGGGGTGGCTCTGTTGGTAAAAATGAAGTCAAATCCTTAATAAGAAGTGATATAGGATCAGAAGATGTAGAATTTTTGTGGGTAGAATAAGAAACTGCAAAGGTACAAAGACCCTGATGGGAGTTGAATACAGGCCTCTGAGTAGTAGCTAGGATGTAGGGTTTAAATTACAACAGGAGATAGAAAAGGTACGTAAGAAAAGCAATGTTACGGTGGTCATGGGGAACTTCAATATGTAGGTAGACTGGGAAAAATCAGGTTGGCACTGGATCACAAGAGAAGGAATTTGTAGAATGCCTACGAGATGTTTTTTTTCAGAGCAGCTTGTGCTTGAGCCCACGAGGGAAAAGGAAATTCTGGGTTTGGTGCTGTGCAATGAACCAGATTTGATTAGGGAGCTTTAGGTAAAGGAAGCCTTTGGGAGGCAACGATCATAATATGAGTTTACCCTGCAGTTTGAGAGGGAGAAGCAAAAATCGGATGTATCAGTATTACAGCTGAGTGAAGGTAACTAGAGAGGCATGAGAGAGGAACCGGCCAAAGTTGATTGGAAGGGGACCCCAGCAGGGATAATGGTGGAGCAGCAACGGCAGGAGTTTCTGGGAATAATTCGGAAGACGTAGGATCAGTTCATCCCAAAGAAGAAACATTCTAAAGGGAGGATGAGACAACTGTGGCTGACAAGGGAAGTCAAAGACATCAGAAAAGCAAAAGGGACGGCATTCAATATTGCAAAAATTAGTGGGAAACTACATGATTAGGAAGCTTTTATAAACCAACAGAAGGCAACTGAAAAAGCAATAAAGGGAGAAAAGGTGAAATATGGTAAGCTAGACAATAATATGAAAGTATACCAAAAGTGTTTTCAGATATATTAAAAAGTATGAGAGGAAAGAGTGGACATTGGACCACTGGAAAATTGTGCTAGAGAAGTAGTAATGGGGAACTAAGAAATGGCGGATGAACTGAATAAATATTTTGCATCAGTCTTGACAGTGGAAGACACCAGCATTATGCCAGGAATTCGAGACTCAGGGGCAGCAGTGAGTGTAGTTGCTATTACTAAGGAGAAGGTGTTTGGGAAGCTGAAAGGTGTGAAGGTAGATAAGTCACTTGGACTGGATGGACTACATCCCAGGGTTCTGAAAGAGGTAGCTGAAGAGATTTTTGGAGGCATTAGTAGTGATCTTTCAAGAATTACTAGAATCAGGAATGGTTCTAGAGGACTGGAAAATTGCAAATGTCACTCCAGGGAGGCAAAAGATAGGAAATTACAGGCCAATTAGCCTGACTTCAGTGGTTGGTAAGATGTTAGAATCCATTATTAAGGATGAGGTTTCAGGGTACTTAGAAGCAAATAATAAACTAGGCTTAAGTCAGCACGGTTTCCTCGGGGGGAGACCTTGCCTGACAAATCTGTTAGAATTACTTGAGGAAGTAACAGGCAGGATAGATAAAGGAGAGTCAGTGGATTTTCAGAAGGCCTTTGACAAGGCATTGCACATGAGGCTGCTAAACAAGATAGGAGCCTATGGTGTTACAGGAAAGGTACTAGCATGGATAGAAGATTGGCTGACTGGCAGAGGCAAAGAGTGGGAATAAAGGGGGCCTTTTCTGGTTGGCTGTCAGTGACAAGTGGTGTCCCTCAGCGGTCAGTATTAGGTCTGCTACTTGTCATGTTATGTATCAATGATCTGGATGATGGAATTGAGGGCTTTGTGGCCATGTTTGCAGACAATATAAAGCTAGGTAGAGGGGCAGGTAGTGTTGAGAAAGCAAGGAGTCTGCAGAAAGACTTGGATAGATTGGGAGAATGGGCAAAGAAGTGGCAGATGGAATATAGCAGTCATGCACTTTAGTAGAAGGAATAAAGGCATAGACTATTTTTTAAACGGAATGAAAGGGTTAATGTATGATGAGCATTTGATGGCTCTTGGCCTGTACTTGCTGGAGTTTAGAAGGATGAGGGGGGGATACTGAATACTGAAAGCCCTGGATAAAGTGGATCTGAAGAGGATGTTTCCAGTAGTGGGAAGTCTAGGACCAGAGGGCACAGCTTCAGAATAAAAGGACATCCCTTTCGAACTGAGATGAGGAGGAATTTCTTTAGCCAGCAGATGGTGAATCTGTGAAATTCATTGCCACAGACAGCTATGGAGACCAAGTCATTGGATATATTTAAAGCAGAGGTTAATAGGTTCTTGATTAGTCAACGGTTACAAGGAGATGGCAGGAGAATGGGGTTGAGAGGGAAAAATAAATCAGCCATGACTGAATGGTGGAGCAGACTCATTGGGCTGAATGGCCTAATTCTGCTCCCATAAGAGCATAAATAAAGCAGGAGTAGCTCATCTGGACTGTGGAGCCTGCTCCGCTATCCCATAACATCATGGCTGATCTGGCCGTAGACTCAGATCCATCAATCTGCCTTTTTCCCCCATAACCCTTAATTCCCCTACTATGCAAAAATCTACTTAACTGTGTCTTAAATATATTTAATGAGGTAGCCTCCAGTTTCTCCTCATCTCCAACCTAAATCTATTACCCCAAATCTTGAGTCCATTTCCCCTAGTTCTAGTCTCACTTACCAGTGCAAACAACATTCCTGCCTCTATCTTATCTATCCATTTCATAATTTTATGTTTCTATAAGATATCCTCTCATTCTTCTGAATTCCAGCGAGTATAGTCCCTGGTGACTCTATCTCTCCTCATAGGCTAACACCCTCATCTCTGGAATCAACCTGGTGAACTTCCTGTGCACCGCTTCAAAAGCCAGTATATCAAGTAAGGAGACCAGAACTGCACCCAGTACTCCAGGTGAGGCCCCACCAGTACCCTGTACAGTTGCAGCATAACCTCCCTGCTCTTAAATTCAATCCCTCTAGCAATGAAGGCCAACATTCCACTTGTCTTCTTGATAACCTGTTGCAACTGCAAACCAACTTTTTGCGATTCATGCACAAGCACTCGCAAGTCCTTCAGCACAACAGCATGCTGCAATCTTTCACCATTTAAATAATAATCTGATCTATTTTTCCATCCAAAGTGGATGACCTTGCATTTACCAACATTGTACTCCATGATCCTTGCCCACTCACTTAACCTATCTGTATCTCTCTGCATCCTCTGCACAATTTGCTTTTCCACTCAATTTAGTGTCATCAGCAAACATTCTTTCATGTACAAGAACACTGAAATGGGTCTCACCATGGCTGTCTGGAGCTTCCAGTTGCCAGCCATTTTAATTCTCCTCACCATTCCCACACTGACCTGTCTATCCTTGGCCTCCTCCACTGCCAGGGGGAGGCTAACTGCACACGAGAGGAACAGCATCTCATATTCCGCCTGGTAGTATACAACCCAATGGCATGAACATTGAATTCTCCAATTTAATTCAATCCAAGGTAAACTGCTCCCCCTTTGTCCCTTTTCTCTCTCCTCCTGATCTACTCAGTTATCTCTACACTCACCCCATCACCCTGTTTCTTTCCCCTCCTCCATTCACTTCATCTGCCTACCCCACCTCCCAGTTTCTGTGCTAATCCCACTCTCTCCTCCTCTATCAGCCTATCACCTCTTCACACCTGGATCCAACTATCACTTGCTAGCTCTTGCTCCACCCGCTCTTTTCACCTTTTTATACTGGCTTTCTCTCCTTTTTCTTTCAGTCCAGATGAATGGTCTTGACCCAAAACATTGAGTATCCATTTCCCTCCCAGTTGCTGCCTGACCTGCTGACTTCCTCCAGCATCTTGTTCCAGATTCCAGCATCTGCAGTCTCTTGTGTCTTCACCCTGTAAGTTGGTGGTTAAAGGCCTCATCTCCACTTGGTCTGCAGCTAATGTGTTTGAAGAGTCCAGTTTCCTTGAAAGAGGTGGCTCTTGAACATTGCAGTCACTATATCCTTTCACTAATGATATCTTCTGTCCAAATCTGCTCGATTCCCTCCTCACTCAACAGCAGACCTCTCCTGAAATACCTTCTCACTCTTTCTGCAATGAAGGGAGGTGGGGCTTTTTCTGCCAATTATGGTGGGTCTGATCCCTTGCACACCTTGGCGTAGGAACTTCCCCTTTTTGAACACTCTTTTAGTGGGTTAAGCCTTCTTTGCCCATAGTTTGGGCCGCTCTTATATAACAAAAATAATAAATAATCCTACACAGATCTAATGTTCAACCAACATTAGAAACATTTTGAGTTAAATTATCGCCATGATACCAGAGCAAAGATATTCTTCCCTGATACCATCAGTAACCATAGTAACCAAAGAATAAATATTTGAATGTTACTTCCAGAAACCCACACTGTTTGCTGAGTGTTGTTTTAGTGTGTTCAGTGCTTATAATCATCAACCCAGTGGTAAAGTTAGTTGAGAAAGTGAATTCTTAATTTCTCTGTAAATTATGTCAATGCAATCATTTGTTAAGCCAAGCTTAGAATGTGTCATCGAGATATTTATTTACAAAAGTTGAGAAATGTAGTTGATTGATTTACTTAACTCAATGAAGTATTTATAAAAATAGGAAAACACTTATTAACTCAGTATCTCTGATTATGTGTTCAAGTCAATTTAATATAGAATAATGTCCCATCCACCTTCAATGAGGCAAGTGGAACAGAAACACTGAACTATAGCTTAGGAGAAGCAACCAGAAGCTTCTTTAAAGAATTTGGTTTTGAAGAGGGCAGGCACCTGGGAATTGGATCAAGGAAGATAGATTCAAAGTTTTGAATCTGCCCACAATAGTGAAGTGATGAAAAGGAGTGAAGCATGAAATATCAAGGACAGAACAGCACATCCAGGAGAAGGTGGAGGACTTGGAGGATTCAAAAATGAGGACCAGAATTTTACACTTTGAAGTTGACTAATGTAATGTACAAGGGGATTGTATGCTGGACAGGATCAGTTGAGCTGGGCTGATGGAAGATTGACCAAAGGAATCTGCAAGGAGCATTTTAATGGTGATATATATATGTAGGGTTCAGTGAAAGATGGATTAAAATAGTTGACTTTCTTGTAGAGACTCATGGAGATGCACCTTGTGATGTAGCAGTTTTAGGGATACAGTCTGGCAATGAGTGTGAAGCAGAGGGTGCGCAAAGCATCAGAACAGTCTAAAAAGGAGATTGGAGTCGCTGGCAAGCATACCATAAGTTGCAGCTGGCAACAAAGGCAGTGACTTCAGTCATTAATTCATTTTGTAACAAGGTGATGTGTTCACACTTTTATGTACATTGCAGTAAGAGCTTGAATTAAAAATATTAAATTACATAGCGTCAACCACATAGCTTTGCATTGTTTTTTTGGAATGAACTGTTCCAGGAACACAGGCTTCTTGAACTTTTCTTATTTAGGCAATAATGTTCTTCAGCAGAATATGTACTGAATCATTCATTGAACTAAAGAACTTGGCAATATTTCTTCAAAGTTCAGTTGCAGTGTTTCCATCTGCTGCATTTGTTTTCTGGCATTCTGACAGAGCTGGGAGTTCTCAAAAGATCATTCCCTCACATGGAACATAAATGGCTGCTGTTGGTGGCTTTGTCTATCATAATGGCTACAATATTTCTGGTGTCTGAGTGCTCACCAACACAGTCACATCCTCCTGGGGAGAACAACCAACTAGAAGTTCACAGCTACAAATTTTCAGAGAACTTTGCTGGCAGTTGGTTTCATGCTGCCTCAGAGCTCCTCAGAACTTGGCCTGTAATATGAAAAGAACAGGCAGATTATATGGCTGAGAGAAATTGAATCACTATTGCTTTGAAGTGGTTTTGTACAATATTAGTCCTGATATTACTGCCTATTTTGGGTGTTAATCCAGGGAAATATAATAATATGTTAAGAACTTATATTAATATGATGGTAATGCTTTAATAATTTCAGTGATTTTTTAAAAATTAATTTCTGTGAACTGGGCATTGCTGGCAAGGCCAGCACTTACTACCAATCCGAACTGCCCTTAAGAAGTTGAACTGCTATGGCTCTTCTAATGAAGATGCATCCTAGGTTATCTCCAGAGATCTGTTAGTCAGGAGCTTCCAGAAATTTGACCCAGCATTGATGCAGGGCCAGTGATATATTTCCAAGTCAAGAATATTAGTCTTAACATTAATTAATTAACTTGATATTAATTAAGAATATTAATTAGTCTTAATATTCTTGTCTATTTCAAGTTTTAATCCAGGAAAATATATTAATGTGTATTGTTTTAAACAAACCCTGCCGACTTGGAGGGACAGATGCAGGTGTTGTATTCCCATGCTCCTGCTGCCTTTTTCCCTTGGTGATAGAGGTCATCGGTATTGGTAGGGTGGGAGTGGGTGGGGTGCGGGGGGAAGCTGCTGTTGGAGAAGCCTGGATGAGGAAATGCAGTTCATTTTGCCGATGGCAAACACTCCATCCATTATGTATGGATGGTAGAGTGAATGAATATTCAGGGTGATGGATGTGGTGCCAATCAAGCAGGCTGCTTTGTCCTGGATGGTTTTGAGCTTCCAGGCAAGTGATGAATACCTGACTTTCACTTTACAGGCAGCGAAAAGGCCTCAAGTTGGCATGACTTGAGTCATTCACTGCAGGATTCCCCGACACTGGCCTACTATTTATAGAGCTAATCCAGTTGAGTTTCTGGTCATTGGTAACCCTGCCCCTCTCCCCCCCCACCTCCCCAGGGTATTGATAGTGGAGGACGCAACCATGATAATGCCATTGAATATCAGTGGCATGTGGTTAGATTCTCCCTTGTTGTTTGTGGTCATTGCCTGTCACTATTATGATGAGAATGTTATGCGCTGCTGTTTTTTTTTTATGGAGAATTAATGAAGATGTTCCAAGGCTTAGCATATTGTCCATAAGGTACATTTCTGTAATTATGACTGTCAGGCTGAATACTGCATCTCTGGCTTGTTCTGTCAACCAGTTTTTATATGACTGATTCTATTCATTTTCTGTGCAGTGGCATATTGATGGTTTGGGCTTGGCAATGGTCAAACTATTGAATGTTAAGGAAAGAAGTTTTATTGTTGATAATCATTGCCTGCCACAGCTTTAGCATGGATGTTATTTACCACCAATTAGCCATAACCTGGATGTTATCCAGGTATTGTTGTGTGCAGGCTCGGGCTGCTGCTTTATCTGAGGAATAATGAATGAAACTGAACACTCTGCAATTGTCAGTGAACATCCCCACTTCTAACATTGATATTAAACCACAAAATTATAGTAAGGTCATAACATGAAGGAGGCCATTTGACAAATTGAATCCATGCCAAGGATACAAGAGGAATCCATCTGGTTCCTTTCATCTGCCCTAATAGACCTTAAGTTCTTTCCTTTCAAATATTATTCATTTCCTTTTTGTTGGCACAATTGAAACTGCTTCTATTCTGCTTCTGCTTCTACCCCTTGCAGTGTATTCCAGACCCTAGCTATTCACAATGTACACAGAGTTTTCCTCGTGTCACTTTTGGTTGTTTTTTCCAATCATTTCCATCTATGTTCTCTGGTAATAGGAATAATTTCTCTCTCTCTATTTTGTCTAGACCATTCATGATCTTAAATGCCTCTATGCATTCTTTGTAAAGCCTTCACAATTTTCCTGAAGTGTAGTGCCCAGAACCAGAAACAGTTCTCCAATTGTGGCCGAGCCAGTGATTTATAAAGGTTCAATATTACTTCCTTGTTCTTTTACTCTGCTTCTATTCATAAGCCCAGGATACTGTTTACTTTTATTAACCACTTTCTCAATCTTCCCTACCACTTTCAATAATTTTTGTAGATGTACCCCTCTCCTTGAGCCTTTCAAAATCATATCTTCTCATTTATATTGTCCTTCCTTGTTCTTCCCATTGAAATCTAACACCTCCCCAACCACAAATTGTATTTGTGAACCTCCCCATGAGGACACAGTTGAGGTGCAATCGTTGATTTGACCAGGTCCTACTGCCCGAGAACTGAGGGGAGGTCATTGATGAAACAACTGATGTGGCTGAATATTCTCCTGGGAACATGGTTGGAATCTGGAGAACACTGCCTACAGATGTAGTGTAGAGAAGTGTCATTGTGGGTTTCAAGAGGAAATCAGATAAATTATAGTGAAGAAAAATTTGCAAGGCTACAAAGAAAGGACCAGTGAGTGGAACTAGCTAGTTACTCCATTTGAGAGCTGGCTGGTGGATTGACTGGGTCTTATGTGCTATAACCATTCTATGATTCCATGTCCGGGACACTGCCCAAAGAAACTTGATCAGTTGTCATCAAGGATAGAAATGATTGAGCTTCAACAACTATACCTTCTTTTTCAATCTTTTTATTAGTTTTCAAATTAATACAGATTAATATATAGCATCGATGTTTGTACATGTATTACAAAGAGATCAGGTAGCAATCATAGATAATCATAAAGAACAATAAAATAAAAAAAAATTCTGTTGATCCAACGCTCTCTTAGCTAATGAATATAATATAAAAGAAAGGAAAGAAAAAGATTTATTATATAAGTTGAAAAAAAGGAAAAGAAAAAAACCAAATCAATAAGAAAAATTATAAACACTATAAACTAAACTAAACAGAAAATTTTCAAATAAAAACAAACAAAAAGACTGGACTAAAATTTCTCAGTAGAAACAGAGCAGTATTATGTCATTAACTCTATTCCTCTAAGTTGGAAAGTTATTGAAAGGGAATCTACATCATGTGAAAATATTGAATAAATGGACTCCAAACATCATCAAATATAAGCGAAGGATCAACAGTACCACTCCGAGCTTCAACAACTAGAATCATCACCTATGTGCTGAGCCTGGCTTCACTCTCTGGGTAATGTTCCTCTTATCTCCAGTGACCTGTTCTAACTGGGGGCAGTGGGTTGGTGTATTGTCATCAATGGTGATACTTTCACCTGAGCTCTGGAACTTAATTCTACATTTGGCTCAAGAATGTGATGAGATTGAGAGACAAGTGATAGAAGCCAAACTGAGTTATGGTAAACCAATCAATGAAATTCACTTGATAGTGCCATTACCTTAACTTGGTTGAATTTGCTTAACTACTGGTGGATAAGACATGTCTTGTAAATTTTCTAACTTGCTGATTGGTTGCCTGGGTTTAGCTTACTTGGACAAGTTGGCTAGGGACATGGCTACTTCCAGAGCATGAATCTTCTGCATTAAAGCCTTTATTTTCTGATTGGGCTTGAATAAACAGGCTTGCTTTCCTTCCTGCCTTGCTGACTGCCAGTGTTCCCAACGTTCACCCTCTTCTATTCAGGACATCTTAAACAAACAAACTAACTCCTTTCCCAGGAGACTAGTCAGCCACCTCATTACTATGATCGCTTGATTGGAATGATCTCCATCACAAGTGATGTGGTTGTTTTTGTCATAAGAGGCAGGATAATATATGGCTCAATATATTATAAAGCCATTTTAAAATGTGCCATTTAAAAAAACTCATTCCTGTCTTATTCAAACAAAAAATCCGGACTCACTCAGTGCAATGCTACTCTTCTTGTCAAAGGTCCTTAAACTTGTCATTTCCTTTCAACTGCTCAGCAGCTCCACTATAACATCCTGTTTGAGTTCCTTCAATCAGTGTTCCCTCTCTAACACAACACAATGACCAGCTATTCAGAGTCACCAGTGACATCCTGCTGTTTTAGCTTATTGTTCTCTCTGGCATTTGACCTGCTCCTTAGTGCTCTCCACACTGTCTACAGTCCTTTCTGGTCTCTTTATAATTATCTGCACTCTTTACAAGTACCTGAAGCTGATACCATGTTGGTAATAATGTCATTTTATTTACAGAATTCAGGTAGCTCTTTACAAAAAGATAATTGGAATTGCAGTCCTTAATGACTCTTGAATAAAAGTTATGACATCTTTTTCTAAGTTCTTCACTATTCTTTATTCACCTTTCTTCCTTGTGTTGAATCTTTCACACTGAAATTGCCTTTGAAACTCCTGGTTATACGCAACAAATGAAACTTGCATCAGAATTTATCCGATTGCATTTTCTTATAGGCTTTTCCCATCCTACTCAACCAAGATGAGATGTGCAGGCACAGATGCTGCTCATTTCTGGTTCTATTCTCATCACAAGGATTAAGTTAATGATCCATTTTGCAGACTTAACCAAATGTAATTAAAACATAGTTCTCTTGATTATGTTAATCGAATGAATGTAACTATAGCCTTTTAAAACTAAGAGATTAAATATATATGTCAAGGTCCAATGTTAATTTAATCTCTTCAGAGTGTTTGCAGATTGAACAAAGTAAGCCAACAATATTGTTATATTAGAAAAGTATGTTATAAACCAAAGCAGTTTAATGTGAATCCACAATGACTTACAAAGTCACATTTTTTTGAATAAGTGTTCTCATATTTTTCCTGCAACTCATTATGGAAAAGTTGGTAGATTTTAGCCCCTGCTAAGCCTGTGTATCTTTGCTATTAATACTTTTTCTCTTCCAAGCAGATTTACTGTTGAAGCCTGACGATCAGAAGAGGCATAGAGGAGAGGATTCAAGATTAATCATTAACAGTGAAAGCTGTAGATTTTCATTCAACCCTTGCCCAAATTCCTGATATGCACTCTGGTGTCAAATCGTATTTGACATTTAGCGAAACCCAGAACTGTCCAATGATCCCATCTACTGTCTTTACTGCCATCCCCACAGCTTTGCTTTTTTCTGTCATTGCCATCATCAGTGCCACCAAAAGTTATTGTTTATAACAAACTCATATTGCTGGCAGGAAACCTTATATACCAGTGTGCATATCAGAAATTTGGGCATGGGTTGAATGAAAATTAAAATTAGAGCTTTTTTTGTTCCATTTTCAGTAGCAGGGCATTTATTCACCAGTCATTTGGAACAGCTACCCTCCACTTCTTAACTTTCTCACCTGTTTGGATGGCATGCAAACAAGGCTTTTCACTATATCTTGGTACATGAGATAATAATAAACCAGTCACCAATTATTTTTGAAGTCTTTACTAACCATTTCACTTCAAGCAAGTTTTGGATTCTGTAATATATTGTGACCTGGTTCTGCTGTGGCATTCCTTCAGGAACTGTATAAATGCAATTTATTGTTAGTATCAACTTCCTTACCTACCCATCTATATATGCTGTACTATTCCAAACCCATTATTCCCCTCCCACTTTTGAGTTATATCGTTCTATAAATAAGTGTTTGACCATTCACAAACAGTAAAATACAGTCATAAATACAGTTATAAAATACAGTTATAAATACAAAATCATCCAGAGGTAAAATGCTGTAAAAAGAAAATCAACAACCTGGGTTATAAGTTTGTTTGTTATGTTACTGCTTTACTAATATAGATTTATCTCATTCACGTGCAATGCTGGCATTACTGGCCACATCAGTATTTTTTGCCCGTATCTAATTGGCTTAGAGAAGATGCTGGTGAACTGCCACCTTGAATTCCAGTCCACAAGGTGAAGGTATTCCTGCCATGCTGTTAAATAGCAAATTCAAGGAATTTGGCTTAATGACAGTGGAACAAGGCAAACTTTTCTAAGTCTGGATGGTGCGTGACATGTAGGGAAATTTGTAGCTTTTGGTGTCCTCAAGCACTTTCTGCCCTTGACCTTCAAAAAAAAGTAGATTTGGTTGGTTTGGGAAGTGTTGTTGAAGAAGCCATGAATTCAACAGTAATATCTTCCTGAAGTTTGAAAGTAATACTTCCTTGAGTTCAGTCTCTAGCCAACATTGTGCTCATGCTAGGATGAATGTTTATGGTTGTGGATCAGTAGTGGCAATACAATTGAATGTTGAGGAGAGGTGGTTAAACCACCTCCCTTGATGGAGTTGGCCATTGTGTGACTTGGCAAGTGTTATCTGCCATGTATCAGCCCTGAATGATGTCTGGGCCTTGTTCATGTGGCTATAAACTGCTCCATTAACTGGAGCTAAATGTGATGTCATCACCATTGAACATGACCACATCCAGAATTATGACAGGAAAAAAGTTATTTGTGAAACATGTAAAGACATTTGGGTTAATGGCCATACCCTTTGACCCTTCTACAACTATATTTTTTTAAAAAGATGATTAGTCTCCAACAGTCCTTAGTGCAACATGATTCCAGCCAATAGAGAGTTGCCTCCTATTTTTCAAACTCTTCAATTTTCTTAGGGCACCTTGATGTTATCCTTGGTCAAGTGCTAACTTGATATCAAGAATAATTACTTTCCCCTCACCTGAAATTCAACCTTTTGTCAATGCTTGCTGTAATGTGGTCTGGGGCCAAGTGTTCCTTGTGGAATCCAAACTAAGCATCAGAGAATTGATTATTGGTAATTGCTGCTTCCTGGCATTTTCAATAACATCATTCAGTATTTTGCTGATTGAAGGAAGGCTGATCAGGTGGTAAATGGGCCTATTAGATTTGACTAGCCTCACCAACTGGATGATTACATAGACCAAAATATTATAAGTATCTCAGCATTTTACTTTGTACTTTTGTACTTAAATATAGATTAATTCTAAGCTCCCCTAAAAACACATCAGGTATTTGTTGCAATGGTATAGTTTATTTTTCTTATGGCAAATTATTAAAAATGATGTTGTTCATAATCACTGCCTAAATGGAAATTAATGGATTAATGGTTAATCATTCTGTCCAGCTAATTCTTTAAAATAATACATGTCCAGATGCTAGTTGTCCTGCTCATTTC
>JAUZTB010000002.1:46901515-46913980 GCA_034780895.1 Rhynchobatus australiae
GTTTCTATATTCAGTCCATCTGGTGTTTATGTTCCACTCAAGCCTCTTCATTCTTTCTTCATCTAAAGGTATCAGCATAACTCTCTGTGCCCTTCTCCCTTATATGTGGCCGTCCAACCCAACCCCATGGGTAGATTTCACCAACAGGAGTAAAAGAAAATCACTGTTGTGATTCGGTATAATTCATCTATTGGTGATTATGTTGCATGAAATCGTAAGTCATTGGATTTGTCGTCTATTTTGTATAATTTCCCCATTGCGATAGAGAAATCGCATTTCAGGTACATGGACAGGAAAGGTTTAGAGGGACATGGGCCAACTGTGGGCAAATAGGACCAGCGAAGATGGGACTCGTGGTCGGCATGGACCAGTTGGGCCGAAGGGCCTGTTTCCGTGCTGCATGGCACTACCGCTCCCAGTGTTTTAAAGCGCAGGTGTGCGGCAGGTGGGAGAAAAGGACACCCAAGGCAAGGACAGAGAAAGATCCAATGAATGAAACACCCAGCCTGACCTCTCGGGGGCGATTGACGCCAATCGATGCTCTCGGAGTGCGATTGAACTAATCGATACTCTCGGGGTGCGGCTGGTCGCGTTGTCATGGCGGCGGTGGCGGTTGAGGCTCCGGCTGCCGCCGAGACCCTGGTTTCTGCCTCGGGAGACTCCGAGGCCCCCGATGCGGCGGGAAAGGAGTCCGTCAGCCCGACTCCCGTCGTGTCTCCGACCCCGGCCCCGACCCCGACCCCGGCCCCGACCCCGACCCCAGTGGCGTCGGGCACTCCCCTCCCAGGGACGGCCCCCGCTCCCGCCCCGGGAGAGCCCGAGGCCCCGGCCCCTTCCCCCGGACCCCGCTCCGGACCCGCTGCGGCCCTGGCGGAGGGTGGGGGCGGGTTCGATAAAAAATGCATCTTCTGCAAAATCGGGAATAAAGAGGAGCCGGCGGATCTGGTGCATTGGGTGAGGCGGCAGAGCTGGTCCTCGGGGTGCAGGGAGGTCAGGCCCACAGGGAGCCGACGGCTCAAGGACGGACGGTCAGCTTCATCACTCTGGCTGCGGAGAGGGAGGGAGAGACGGGGCAGAGGAGGGAGGGATGGAGACGGGGGAGGGATGGAGACGGAGAGGAGGGAACGATGGACATGGGGGTGAGAGGGAGGAGAGATGGAGACAAGGAGAGGAGGGAGGAATGGAGGCGGGGAGAGGAGGGAGGGATGGAGACGGGAGGAAGAGGAGGGAGGGATGGAGATGAGGGGTGAGAGGTGGGAGGGATGGAGACAGGAGAGAGGGATGGAGACGGTGGGGAGAGGAAGGAGGGATGGAGACAGTGGAGAGAGGAGGGAGAGAAGTGCTGCACACTTGGAATCAAAATTGAATCTTTTTTGACAACACTAGGCCCCGATCTCACACTGAAATAAAGTGGAATGAGACTCAATAGAGAAAGAGTTCATAATCTTTCTCACTTTATTGTTGATTTGGGTGATAAAACTAAATTAACACAGCATGACTTATGGAAAGTAAAAATTATTATAAATTCTGCAATCTGCTGGATGAGGGAAATTAATGAAGCTTGACAAACATTGAATTGAAGTACTGGAAGATAGGTGGAACTGAAATAAATTACATAAATTTGTATTACCAATTTGAGCAATGTGAGGGGAAAAAGAAGGGATAATTAAAATAAAAAGTGCAAGTGCTGTACATCTGAAATAAAAAGAACAGAAAATGCTTTAAACACTCAGCAGGTCAGGTGGAAAGGGAAAGTTAACATTTCAGATCTGGGACCCTTCATTAAAACTAAAAAATAAAGAAAAAGGAGAAAGTTGGAATGGGAAACATTTTTTAAGAGTTACTTTTGTAATAGACTAAAATAGAGTGTTATTTGGATATGTGGAAGTGATACTGATCTCATTACAGTTGAAGTAGTTCATTTGAAATTTTAGCTAAGTGCATTGAATATTGTTCTTACAGATGTTCTGCTAATTGGGCTAATGGCAACATAACATTTATAGGCTGGATGATTTTGTAAAATTATGCAAATGTCTAATTTTATAAGCAGCTTTGTATTGCAACATAAATAAGATCATCAGATTTAAAATACTACTTGATCTACCTCTAATTTAACATAGCATGGTAGGTACTTCAATCTGTTAAATGTAAGTACATTTGGGAAATCAGAAATAAATGTGATTGGAGTTCTGCATTCCAAGTCTGCTTAGTGTCTCATATGGCACCAAGTGTCTCTAAATAGTCAGATACTACGCCGAGATGTGAATGTTTAAAACAATGCATTTTTTTTTCAGGATGAACAGTTTGCTTGTTTTCCGGACATCCGACCTGGTGCACCCCATCATTATCTTGTAGTGCCAAGGAAACACGTTGGAAATTGCAAATCTCTGAAGAAGGAACACATATCAATAGGTGAGATTGTATTGATACCATTTTTTTTAGAAATTAGAGGGCTGTGATGTTTTAAATCATGTTCTAACCCCTTAGGTCCTTTACCCCAAAAAGTCCTTTATCTGTTGAAAATTTCTGATGAAAACTTTGCAAATACATTTCATGAAAGTTTTCAAGAAGATGACTCTTAAGACCTTTTTTGATAGACCAAAGACCAGGTTTAGATTTGGAAGGACATTAGCACCTATTATAAATTTGATGGCATGTTCACCTCCTCATTATAACTGTGAATCAAATATTTATCTTAAAAATTGGAGGCTACATTAAAATTTCAGGTGCCAGCAGAAGTATTGAAAAATATTGGAAATACTCACTGGGTCAGACAGCCTCTGAGGAGAAATAAATTATTTTAAAATATGTTTTAATATTTCAGATCAATGATTTTTTATCAGAACTGGGTAAAGTTGGGGATGAAACAGCATGGTTTTCACTGGCTCTGGATGGAACAGCTGGCATTCAGCTGTTGAAATGCCAACATGTCTGGCACTTCCATGTGGTATTTTACCTGACAATACAATCTCTTAAAGTGCAGATTCCGCTTGGATAATGTGGCTGGTTAGTCTTGGTGCAGCATTTGAGGCTCCATGAATTTCAATTGGGATTGTAGGGCTGCACTTGTTAGGCAAATTCCTTTTTGATTTTAAATTATCTTGGATTAGTTTAATATTTTTAATAATTTAAAAGTTTTTATATAATTTCATTATTGTGTTTAGGATACAAAAGCACAAGAGAGGGTGAGGGGTAAGAAGTATGAGATTTAGAGAGGATCTGATAGGGACCTTTTTCACCTAGAGAGTGGCAAGTACCTGGAGTACATCACCTGAGAGAGTGGTGGAAGCAGGGTCGCTAAGAGCATTTAAGAAGTGTCCAGATGAACCATTGAATCACCTAGGCATAGAAGGCTGTGGGCCAAGTGCTTGAAAATGGGATTAATACTGATGGGAGCCCATTGGTCAGAACGGATGTGGTGGGCTGAATGGCCTATTTTCATATTGTATGACTATGACTACTATTTATAGTTTTTAACTGCCTCAGTGTCAGAAATTATTAATTTATTAACTAATAAAAAATTCTCTAAGCTTTAACAATCAATAAAGCTGGGGCAAGAGGTTTGCTGACTGTCTAAATTTTCAAGGAGTTCTGGGCAAGGGGCTTTCTTAGTGTGTCACTGGTAGTTCTTCAGATTCAGACAAGGTTGCTGGAATTTGGATTGATTAGGGCCAACAAACTTGGCATCGGAACCAGGTTAGTAGGGTCATAGGGCATCCAGGGGTGATGATTCTATGAGATGGGCCTGGGCCAGCTAGGTTCAGCTTAACATGTTTTATGATGGAGAGAAAGAGTGGAAGGGAGAAGGGCGAGTACAAGAGGGAAGACCTGTGATAGTGTGAAAGACATGAGTGAGCAAATGACAAAAGGGGTGATGGAGTAAGGTGAAAGAGGATGGTAAAGGGGTTAGTGATTAACAAAGGGATGATCTGGAGTTTTTCCTGTACACATCTACCCGACTTGGTGACCATTCTTGCATTTTCTGTTTAAATTTCAGATTTCCAATACCTGCAGGATTCTATTTTTAGCCTTTCATTGATTGATTAGCAATGCTCTCCTCAGTTCTACTGCCAGGATTGCTCAGTACCAGCATTGGTAACTATGTTACTTATATGCCAGTCAAAATAAAAACTATAAATGCTGGAAATGTGAAACAAAATCAGAAATTGTTGGAGACATTCAGCAGGTCAGGTAGTATGTCTTTGCAATTTAACCAACTTGCTTTTCTCTTTCCAAGTTCTAATGAAGAGTCCACGACCTGAAATGTTAACTGTTACCTACTTCACAGATGCTGCTTGATCTGCTGAGCATTTCCAGCATTTTTTGCACATTACATGGACACCACTACCTTTTACTAGCTTCCTTGTAAAAAGAGTGAGATATCGTAGGAAGCCTATCACTCAATACACTATTAGAATGAAATGGTTGCTTATAGTTAAAATGAGAGAGGTCTGTGTTTATAATACCACTAATTTACATGGTTTTAAACTACCTGTTCCTATTTTACATGTTTATATTAATTTGTTGCCAAGATATAATTTGTTAGAATTTTTTACTCTGTAAAATTCTGCTTTGATGAATAGTTCAAGCGATGGTGACTATTGGGAAAAATGTACTCCTTCAAAAAGTCATAGGCTATATATCTTATGCAAGTTATTTACATTACTGTAGAAACTGACTGGTTGTATGGTAACAGTTTTATTCCAAAGTAATTATGGCCATGATATGTGTTAGTTTTCACAGACAATGAACTTTATAGCAGTTGTCAGGAAAGGCATGTATGGCATTTAGACCAATTAAAAATGACAAATTATTATGCAACATTAAATGAATCAATTTTCTGAAATTTATTGGTGGTTTGTCTTTTAAAATGGTTTATTATTTTGTATTGCAGCAGAACAAAATAGAATGCTTTAATTTAAATTTAATCTAACATTGCATTGCTGAGGGGAGCTGGCATACATTTGCTGTGTAGGTTACTTCCTGTGTACACATTTGTGACCGGCGTTGTTCCAGTATGTACAGTGATGTGACAGATTCCTTTTACTGGCACCTACTAAAAGCTATCCTCAATATCTCAACATGGAGAGTCAGAAAATTTAAAGTACACCAAAGGCACATTACTTCTGTGCATCTTTAATTTTGCTGTAGATATTTTGGCACATTTCCTCTAACTTGGATTGAATTTTTTTTCTACTGCTGTACTTACAAGTTACTTTGAAACCATTCAATTAAAAACTTTGTTTAAACTTAGCATTCTGAGGTTTCATCTAACTGACCTAATTCAATTTTTTATTGAAGCTTTGTTGCTGTGATTTCTATGATCAGAGACTTGTGTTGAGTATAGTTACTTAGTTCTGGATTTGTTTACAGGCTTGGTTTTCACTGGCCACCATTCTGCACAGTAGCTCATCTCCACTTGCACGTACTGGCTCCAGCTAGTCAGATGGGATTTATATCAAGAATGATTTATAGAGCCAATTCTTACTGGTTTATTACAGTGAGTACTATGTTTTCATTTGCTGAATAATGTTGTGACAGGTGAAGATATAAACCATTCCTCTCTGGGTCAGTTAACATATGTGATATCCCAATAGGTTAGTAACATAAGTAATCCTTGATTGTTACTAGAAGGATAGACACACAGGGATTTATTTTAGCATTCCTAGGGTTGGAAGACAGGTCCTGTGCTCTCTTGCTATTGAATGATTTATGCTGAAAATATACTTTTGGAGACTGCTATACCTGTTTAATTTAAAAGACTGTTTCAATGAACTAACTGCATTGATCCAAAGTTTGTGACTTTGTGTTACGTCAAAGAAATAGGCCATGGGTTTAAATTGTTCTCCGATAGTGTTTTTTTTGCGTTGAAGATTGCGTGGGGTAGTCCCTGTTTAACAGGACATTTTATTTAGATCAAACTTTGATTTGACTAAGGCAAATTCAATTCAGTAATTCACATGCATCTGAAAATAATCACAGCACCTTGATTATCAGAGACTATCCTACCAGACTTTTTTTTGAATGAGCTGTCCAGTTTAGTCTTATCTCCTAGTTTTTAACCCCATGATTCTGCAATTTTCTTCAGGTTCTGAATGTCCAGTATTTGGATTACCTAGTCAGAATATTTTAAACAGAATCTTTTTAATGTAATATGGATAATTAAGCACTTCAAACATTGTCCACTTGTATGGAGTGGATCCAAGCAAGTTAACAGGAAACTAATATTCCCAGGTCTGTCTAATGTCCTGCTTTTCTTTAGTGTACAAACTGTTGGAATTCTAGTGGATTTTGTTTTACAACCGTAATCAATTACTTTGATTCAAACCAGATTAAATTGGCAATCAAGTGTAATCTTTGCTTATGAATGTAGAGGAGAGAAAATTAACATTAGTAAGAAACAATAACTTGAGGAAACTGGCAACATTAGATAGTCCCCATAAGAATGCAGATACTTGTTGACAAAATCTGCACATATCCCTTCAAAGACACTAAATGGAAATCATCTTCTTACATTCAGTGTTTCAGATAAACCCAATTCTGAGACTTTAGTTTATTATCACTGACTTGTATGTCATGAAATTTGTTGTTCTGAGGCAGCAGTACAGTGCAAAGACAATTATTATAAATTACAAAATAGTGCAAAAGTCTTCTATAAAATTAAAAAAAAAATCAAACAAAATTATTTATATGGTCCTATTGCAAGAAAGTATGGGACTGGATCAAAATAATCTTCTCATCTAACAGGTCCCAGAGCTTTATTTTAAGAAATGCTTCTCTAATTCCTTCTTAAAATGACTGGCCACTCATGCCTATTTATTTGAAGATTCATCTCCTTTTGTACAAAGTACACTCAGTTCATACACCTTCCTACTGAGGTTTAGCCATTGGCATAGTTGCTATTTTTGAGCCATAGAAAACAGGTTTTCCAGTTTCAGGGTTTGTTTTGTAAATTTCATTTGTGTTTCCTCGAGTTCAGAATTTGAGGAACTATCTAATTGAGGTCTTGATCAGATCTGGGTAAATAGTTTTGAGGTATGGATCAGCCAAGGATAAATTAAACTGAACAATAGATCTGTGCATAAATGGAGTCAAGGTATTGATTAGCCAGGGTTTACTTAAATGGAAGAACCTGCAGAGGAGCTAAATGGCTAGTCCTGTTCCTATTGCCAAAGTTACTGCTTAGGATTCATTAACAATCCCAAAAGCTAAATTTTCTTTTGCCTGGCTTACCACAATGTTTTTTTTTCCTCCCTCCAAGGATGAACAGTTGATTGAAAAGCTTAAGACTCTTCCAGAGGATTCTAGTGGAAGTTAAACACTTGAAGACCAGCATGTAGATCCAGAAGTTTATTTCAACATTACATTTGTTCTTTAACCTGATCCAACTTTTGGTTTAAATCAAGAATATTAAAAAGGTGCTAATTGTACCTGAAAATACCATTTAATATGTTCCTGAATACATCATATTTTAATACAGTACAGATACTGTACCTAGGTTTTGACTCCATTTAACCAATTCCAAAATTGTATGCATGGAAGTTCAATAATAGTTAATTAAACCTGACAACATGCAGTTGGTTGTAACCAGTGAAATTAGTTGCAATCTAAAATGGAAAGATTGAAGAACTTTAATTGCATTACACAGATGTTCTTATACAACTTTGTCTTAAATTCTATTAAATATTTAATTGCACTGACTTCAGTCCAAGTTTTGCTGTAAATGTTTCATGTGCATCAATTAAGTTTTTATTTTGAATCTGGAAGATATAGAATGGAAGACTCTCCAGACTTTAAAAAGTTAATTTTGGCAAGTATTCCTGGTTGAACAGTTCAACTTATAAAATTGCACAAACACAGAACAACTTTTCTCTGCATGCAATTTTTAAACAATGCATTCCCAGTTACAGTTGAATGTCCAGTGTGCCATTGAGTTAAAAATTGTTCTAATTTATGTCTTGTTTAATTCATTTGAATATTAATAAAATAGAAATATACAAATGTGATTAATCACATTATTTGAGCTCCTGATGGTTTCCAACATGCATCGGTACAATACCTATTTATTACAAGGGATTCTGTGATCCATTCTACGTGCTTTCTCTAAATACAAACAGGCTAAAGTCTGTTTCCCAACTCATAAAAAGAAACTGTTAAGCATTTAAATTAGTGGATGAGGGAAGGGTGGAAATAGCAACCAACTTTCCTTCCCACATCTGCCAAATCACCCCTCCTCACCTAGATCCACCCATCACCTGCCAAGTCTTGCCCCACCCCTTCCCCTCATATCTCTGTACTGGCTTTATCCCCTCTATCTTTCAGTCCAGATGAAAGGTCTCAACCAGAAACATCAACTGTCCATTTCCCTCTATAGATGCTGACTGACCTGCTGAGTTCCTCGAGCAGTTTGTTTTTTTGGTGCTATATCTACTTAATGTACAGTTCTATTCATCACAACTGCATGCAGCATGACTTAGACAACATGTAGGTATAGGCTGATAAGTGACAAGTAACATTTGGTCATGTGCCACAAATTGCCAGGCAACCTTCAACAATGGAATTTAACCACTATCTTTCTTATTCGATGATATTACCTTCAATAGTCTGCTATCTGGGGGCAGGTGAAGAAGATGGAGGCAGAAGTTTGATAGGATCATAAACACTGGGCCACAAGAGCAGGGCAGAAGTTCTGCCACCAGTGATTCACCTGACACTCCAAAGGCTGTAAATCATTTACAAAATACAGTCCAGGAGTTGAAGGAATACCCTTACATTCCTATACGAATTCAGCTGCAATATTCAAGCTCATCACCCATGTGGCACCCCATCCAAACCCAAAACATCCGCTCTTTCCATCACTATTACAGTGACTGGAGCGTAATTACCGTAAAAAAAAGCTCTGCATTAACTCACCTAGGCTAGTCTGACAGCACGTCAAACCCATCATCAATACCAGCAGGACAGACGAGGAGCGAGCATATGGAAACACCATCGATTACCTTCCGTCGTGCACCCTTTGATTTAGACATACGTTTTCGTTGAGCCTAAATGTTGGAACGCCCTATTTAATAACTGTGGGAATACTTTAACCAGGAGTTCAAGTGATGGGCTCATCCTTGTCAAGTACGATCAGGGACGGATAATAAATGCTAGCACAGCTAGCACTGGCCACATCCCAAAAGAACGAATGCATATTAAAAAGACAGGCTGTTCACCCCTTCCAGGCTGCCGGAGGAGAGGTAGGTGTATTTTGCAAGTCATATGTTAATGCACTAACTCTGCGGATTTGAGCTGTTCGTAACCAACCGGATGGAAAATCATCTTCCAGAAGACAAAATCTAGAAATAAGAAGTTTATTGTTTTAATATCGATTAAGAAATTTACAATTAGCAATTTATAATTAGCAAGACATCGTTAATTGGTAGAAATTCTAACTTGACAGCATTATTGATTAATGATCTGACGCAAGTATCATCCTATTAAATTCGCAATCACATCCACTGCAAAACTTTCTAGGGACCTTGATTCCCATAATGTTGATCAATGAACCATATAAACCCACAACATTTAATTTATTTTCATTAATTTGGCTTTACTTTTGATTCATTAGAATCTGCTGTGGATCGACGTAATGAACCAAAATTAAAGCTGTCCACCCCAAGTACTTGTCCGAAAGAGGTTTCCATTTGACTTGCATTTTCTTTAAGTTTGATATAACTTGTCGATGTTATTCACTTGTCTAAACTAAACATAATGAGATAAAGGCAGTTTGATTTTAAGTTAGGCTATAGCAACGGCGCGTTGATTATTCCGCCACCCCCCAGCAAACCAGTCAAATACAAATCCTGATTACCTGGCAGAAAATTGTAGTTGCTACTAACATCTATTTTTTACTGACGTGTTGTCGAAGTTTCTGGTTAAGTCTGTAACAATAATCTTTCTAGTTGCAGCATTCGGCGACAGGCTGCTGCTATCTTTCACAGTTTGCAGGTGACAGAGACACTCTTACTATTCTTGCACATTTCAAAACATTTGCTCAGCTTGTTGGTTAGTTTAAGTTTATTCAATAAAGCTTGCAATAAGCGCAGATCCACTGTTAAACACGGGAGAACTGCGGAGCCGGGTTTGGAGATCAGAAACAATTCTATCTCCAAATCTACCATCGACTGTCAACAGTGAAACTTCACAAGCTGCTCAGCCTCATTTCCTAACAATGAATGGGAGCCCAATCTCACTCCAGTAGTGTGATGAGAACGTGATCGTCCCTCCCCTGCCAAAGCATTTCCCCATCAAAGTGAATTAGACCGTGTTTCCTCGCTCGCAAGAGGAGCCCCACCACTTTATTGGAAATTGTCACATAGGCGTCGAACAATCTTCCAAATGTCACGCAAATGTTCCCATCTGGACCGGGTTTTCCGTTCCTTCTAATGACATACAGCAATTCTTCGATTTCTCGATCGACCAGGCGTTGCGCATCTTTGCCCCGTTGCTCGGTTTTCGATCCTTTTTTCGGACGCCCGTAATCCCCTCCCGTTTTGTGCGGTTCGAATGGCGGAACGTAGGAGCCACTGAAAGGATTGCTCCTCTGGTACTCCCTGTGGTCACCAGCCCATTTCTGCCACTTCTGCCTCAGCGTCGCTGTTCCATGCCACTCCGGCGTCCCCGGCACGTCCTTGCGACCACTTTCACCCTCTTCCATAACCTTCCCAATACATGACAACCCTTTAATCCCAGAGAAGTCTTCGTAGCTATTCTTTCCTCAGATTATCCAACAGCTAGAAATTTGAGTTCGTTACACATTATCTTCCAGAAATGGGCAGATCATTTTCAGGTTAGTCTCAGCGTTTCTTTCCAAAACCCGAGAACCAATTGCTCCGTTACACAGCTTACAGCCCGCAAGCCACCGAATCGGCAGGTGTCGATCATAACGGAGGCGGGGCGGTCAATATGATCGACAATTTAATTAACCAATAGAAATTGACCATTCGGCAGGGTCCTTTCAGAGCACCAATGGGGAAGAAAAAGAAGAAGCGACGTCCAGTTATTGGACAATGTTTCACGTTACCGCCTCTAATCGCTTCGCTGTTTATACCCCTCTCAGTCAATTTGAGGGTGATTGGGGATAATTAGACCAGTTGAAAATAGGGAATGATTGGGGATAATTAGAACACAGTGGAAAAAAGCGCAAATCTGATGTTTTTATTAAGTGCCGTCGGATATAAGAGGATAAATGAAAATCAGAACACTCAGTTGGAAGGAGACAACTCCAGTAATTTACGAAGGAATTGAACGAGCGGTTAGAAACATACATTGGGCAGGAATAAATGAGCAATGATAAATGCCACCGACGGAATTTGGTTACAAAATTATAGATAAGCAGTGGGAAAATAAACTACAAAACTGTGTGTTTTAATGTTTTCGTAAGATGAGGATAATACTAATGCTGCGATGGGGGAGGAGGCAAATGTAAGTGCTGGATAAGATAAAAAGAAATGGTGCTAAGTTGGTTAGCTTTAAATTTTCTCATATTTACTTACGATATTGGGGTCCAATCAGCTGATTGAATCCATACCGGCTCTCCCATTTATTTTCCTGTAATCTATCACTCGAAGTTAATGTCATATATACAGAGGAAACTAAGATGGAAATATAAACGAGGCTGGCAACAATATTTCAATCTTTATCGGATGATGGAATGATGAAGGGGACTGGAAGACTGAAAATGCCACGTCCCTGTTCGAGAAAAAAGGGAAGAATAAATCAAATAACGACAGCTCAATCGACGTAACATCGATAGTGGAAACATCACTACAGATTATTGACAATGACAGAAATAATTATCACATGGATTAATAAAGGACAACTAGCATGGATTCGTTAAGCACAACTCATTCTGACTAATTTGATTGAGTTCTATGACGCAGCAGTAGAGAGGGTTGATGGAAAATGTATAAGTAGATTTCCAGGGAAATATGATAGTATTACTGACCAGATTCATTCAGAAAACAGAACCACGCGCTATTAAAAGGTCTGTGGTAACTTGGATTTGTAAGTGTGTAAAGCATATCAAGAAATTGAGCACAGAAAATAAAATTGCTGCAGTAGACATTTTTCGTGAACATTATAAAAGATTTTGGATGGAGGGAGAAAGCTAATTTCTACATAAATTTGATTTAAGTTTACTATGATTTTTCAGTATTAAAACATTAGGCAGATTATTTCAGGATGTTGAAGAAGCCCGTGAAGGGAGGAGGTGCAGGAGCCTGAAGACCCACACTCAACGATTTAGGAGCAGCTTCTTCCCCTCCGCTATCAAGTTTGTGAACGGTCCTTGAATCCATGAACACTACCTCGTTATTCCTTCTTTTTGCACTATTTATTTATTTTATAATTTATAGTAATTTTATGTCTTTACCCTGTACTGCTGCCGCAAAGCAACAAATTTCGCGACATAAAAATCAGTGA
>JAUZTB010000002.1:47627253-47638484 GCA_034780895.1 Rhynchobatus australiae
TAGATAGATAGATAGATAGATAGATAGATAGATAGATAGATAGATAGATAGATAGATAGATAGATAGATAGATAGATCGATCTAATCTAACCTGAGCAGTTGTGTACGAACAGTTCTCAGGAATGGAGCCCTGTATTAACCTGTATATTCAACAGATCACATTTTCATATGAATATCCTCCCAGATCAGAAGTAAGGAAATAAAAAAAAACAAATTCAGTAAAGTTATGATTAAACAGACCAGGGACACTAATTTCTAAAAATCAAATAAACTGCAGATTCTAGAAACCTGAAATAAAAAAAAATCAGAAGATGTGGAAAATCTCAGTCAAGGTAGAGAGAAACAAGTTATCATTTCAGTTTGATGATCTTTTGTCAGTGCTGGCACTCCCTGCTTCTTGCCAATCTCAAAGACAGAAGCAAAACATTCTGCACTACTGCACACAAAGTATTTTCCTCAGATGGGTGTAATTGAATGCAATGTGGCTATGTATAATGTCCTCTTTTTAATTTTCAACAGATGAGCTGTGCTTCAAATCCAAGAGCAGTAAATAACGTCGCAAATGATAACAATATTGGTTATTGTCAAAACTGAGTTATAAAAGGACTAAGGCAACACAACCAGACAATTTATCCACAAGAAATGTATTATACAAATGTTCTATGATTACTGTACATATTAGATTGAGGGATTAAGTAAATAACTTACATTGATACAGTGCCTTACACACCCTCAGAACACCCAAGAGCATTTTACAAGCAATTAATTATTTTAAATTGCAGTTATGGTTTATAGCAAATTTAGATTGTTGTTTACACCATAGGAAACAAATAAAAAGTGTGTTTAAAAATTAAAATGCCATTTACTATCCTTATCTGTACTAGGTTCTGTTCATTCATCACTTATACTAGCTCCCAGTTAAACAAACTTGACCCACCACACCTTTCCCACTTTAGCAGACTCTTTAGTGTGCCTCAGAATTTCTAAGTATTCCTCCTGGATGGTCATATGCCTTAATGCCTGCTCACGTGGCTTGGGTAAATTTTATTTTATAATATTCCTGTGAAGCACCTTGGAATGTTTTAGAATGTTAAAGGCACTAAACAAATCCCATTGTTGAGAAAAATGGTAAATTATATGTCATTCAACATTTGATAATGCAAAATAACAATATACTGCAATCAAACAGACAGATTTGTAGATTAACAATAGCTTAATTTGCCTACACTACTTGTGTTTGATTCCTTGAGCCAAAGCTTTCAGATTAGCAGGTGAGCCCCACAGAGTACCAAATATAATCTTTTCATTTTTCAGTGATTCTTCTTGTGACAGTTCTCTCCCTGAAACTACAACATTCTTAATGGCTCTAACAACTTGTGAAGATCCCTTGATGTACTGATTCAGCCAATTATGTGCCTCTTCAAGGGAACTCTCCTCATCTGAGGATACTAAAATTTCATCAACCAACCCAATTTTCAGCCCCATTGCAGGATCCACATGCTGGGCACTGGTCAACAGCTTAAGAGCATTCCGATATCCAATCAGTTTAATCAGCCTGGTAGCTCCACCCCATCCTGGTACCAATCCCATGAGTTTGTGAACAAAGCGGATCTCACTTCCTGAAGTCATGAGTCTGTTAAAATAAGTAAAAATAAAACATGAGTCAATCAGCTCATAACAGAGCAATGGTGCATATAACTGATTGGTTACCAAGAGAATAAAAGCAGGAAAAGAACATTTAACTCTAATATTAAATTTCTGAACCTTCTTCCTGCTGATTTAAATAATAGGAAGCTTTTCTACATGAAACAGAACTGTAACCCATACATCATTAGCACCATTGATGCAGGAACAAACATTACAATAAATTATTCATTTGGCAGAAGTATTATTTTTAATAAAGCTAATCATCCCATTATGTCAGTAAACGTGGCAGCTGACTTTGTGCACCAACAGCAATATAATAAAGAACAAATAATGCTTTTAAATACAAGATGATGCTGACTGAAGGATAAACATTAACTACAACACTAGGAATAACTCCCGTGCTCTTTAACAATACCATAGGACTTTTTACATTGATGAAAGTCAGGAGACAAGCTTCTAGTCGCAGGATGCATCTGAAAGAATGTAGTATTCCCTCAGTATCACACCAAAGCATCAGCCAGGACTTTTATGCTGAAGTCTCTGACTTGAACCCACAACCTTCTGATTTAAACCTGCAAATGCCATGCACTAAGCCACAGCTTCATGTAGAGATGAATCTGGAGCATATATAAAACAAAAGCAATTTATTGCAAATTCCCCCTCTCTGAAATGTTTGATGCTAGTGTCAGGGTATGGCAGAGAAATATGGGATAAGGGTACAAGGACAGCATGAATGAATTATTTTGCAGAAGACATTTCTTGTGTTCAACCCAGGAATACATAAAAGACAACTTTTTTTGATACAGAAGAAATATATTGATAAATACAATCCATATTAGGAGTTAAGAACGGATAGGTTACTTTACAGTTGCACATCATTTTGGTTGTGGGCTTGAAGAGCCAAATAATATTTTTTTGTTCTTTTAATTATTTTGGTCCTGCAAAGAACTGCTAAGGGGAAAAATATGTGACTGGATAAGAACAGGACACAGAACTTCCTGAAGGCTACATTTGAAAAGAAACTTCTGGGAATCAACAAAGTAATATGAAGCCTTCAAAAGATGGTGGAAGAATAAAGACAGCACCTGCTGCTCTGATGTGTGAGAAACAGATAGTGTCAGAGTTTTTTTAAAACAATTGCTTCAAGTGAAACCTACCTACAGGGAGATTTTTTACCAGTGTAAGTTAATTTTAGCTAATTTCAAGTTGTTTTCATTTGAACCCATTAACTTAAATAGGATAAAATAATAAAATTCTCCCAGAGAAGGAGAAAGAATAAAATGAAGAAAAACATGACTATACCCGTGATATATTTAGAACAGATTTCATTTCTAGTTATTTGCACAACTATTCAGTTCTGTGTTGATTGTAAATTTAATAAATTCCTACTTTGGCCAAAAGGCTGTGTGACTTCAGACTTCCAATTTTCTAAATAGTCATCAACTTAAATAAGATCACCAAGGAGAGTTGCAATATATATATATATATTCACATATTATAAAAATACTTTGGCTACTTTCCTGAAGTTATCTGCAAATGAGTTACATTAACATGTATTTTTCAATTTATCAGGTGATCAGCAGATGAAATACATTGGTGATCTGTAACCAACTAGAAACAGTGCAATTGAAGCCACATGGCTCAGTGTCTCTGTCTGGTCAGATAGATACTGTATGAATATTCACCATTTAGTAGTTAGTTTTAAACAAAAAATTATAAAAATATAATTAAAAATAACAGTAATGCATTTTTCCCCCAGTCTGCTTGATGATCAACAAACTAAACATTCAACTCTGTCCTAAGTTTGGAAAGCTGGTTCCTATGTCTGCACTGTGCTATTGAGATATATCACAAAATTATAATTATACAGCATTGCTGTTTATTATAAAGTTAATGAGTTCCAGATGTTTTATAATTTTATTGCAAGTTCTAGTGTCAAGATTCATTACTTAGATCTAAGCAAACTCTTTTCCAGCTGCAATGACTTCAATGGAAGATCAATTTTGCTTTTTGTTAACTGAATTTATTTAACTATGGTACAAGCATAAACAAATTCACTGCTAGATTTAGCTTGTTACAAATCAATAAGACTTCTATGCAGTGTAAACTACTCACTGTTTTGCATGTACAACTGTTCATCTTACTGGTGAGCCTTTTTCACTGACTGGTGATAAACAGTGAAAATTTACAAACCAGTGAATTTTTTCACCTGGTCATTTTCTGACATTTCCTTGCCACCAAAAAACAAAGCTATCTGGATAATCTAAACAAACTAGAAAAAGGAAGTGTTTAAAATAGGTAAGTGCACAAATGCTTCTATTGTTCATATGGATTTCCCATCTAATTCTACCCCATGTTCATCTTTTTCTTAAACCATAAAAATGTCCACAAATTTAATAATTAATCAGTGAAGGAAAGCAAAAGATTCTTTTCCAAGAGTAGGAGAGAACAATAGGTTTAAGGGGAGAGGGGAAATATTTAAAGGTGATATGAGGGGCAAGTTTTCCCCACAGAGAGTGACAGGTATATGGTACAAGCTGCCAAAAGAGGTGTTAAAGACAGGGATAAGAATGACGTTTAAAAAGCATTTGGACAGGTAAATGGATAGGAAGGGAATAGAGGGATATGGGCCAAGTGCAGGGAAATGGGATTAGGGAGGATAGGCATCTAGGTCAGCAGGATGAACCAGAACAAGGGGCCTGTTTCTGCACTGTATAACTCTATGGCCCTCTGAGGTACATTTATACATCTTTCGCAGATGCCATTAAACACTTCACAACCAATGAAGTTCTTCTTTTTATCAATAGGATCTTTGCTGTTGACCTTCAGAGAGCAGTCAGAGTCTTGGTTTCACATTTCATCCAAAAAATGAGATCTGGGACACTGCAGCATATCCTCAGAACCACACTGGAGCCTCAGCCTAGATTTATTTCTGCTCAGCTTTCAGGAATAGGACTTGAATTGCATCCTTCTGACTCAGGCAAAGGTTTAACCAACCAAGCCACAAATTGGCATACACAGTAAAAAAAAAACTTGTTGTACAGTTAACTGCATCCAATTCGTATCGGATATACTCGATGTAGTTTAGAACAAACAAACCAAAAATAAAAATCAACGAATAGTTTTTCCCTAAAGTTAATACAAAAAAACTTTACTTCATTTAAGCATGTTTTCCTCTGCACCTCCACCCCAAGATTTCTGCTTCATTCTTCTCCTCTAAGCACCAAATAGGTAGCGTGGCCAGAGGAGCACATACAAAAAGTTCCTGTCCAGATGGGTTACAACAGAAAAGACAAAAGCCACTAGGGGAGAAACACGTCCTTATCCTTATGCTAACTATACTACATAACAATGATGGCATGTTGTACTCCACTTCCAAAATACAATTCCAAATGCAATGTTCAACATACAGCCTCTATTGTAGCTCACATTCAGCAAGATCCAACTTCTACCCAATAGTGGTATCTTCCACTTGCATGTTGACCAACATCCCTCATTTAATATTCCTATTCAACCTCCTTTATGACATTGTTCTTCCTAAATGTTTAACTTTTTCCACTCCCACAATCTTCAAAATCCTAAACTTCAAGAGATTTGAACCCCTGTGCACACCCACTCCCTTCACTGCACAATGGCCCCTAAACTTTGACATTTTCATCCAAATCATCTTCCTCAATACCTATCATTTTGATAAGTACTTAGACAAAGATTGACACTAAGCTAAATTACTATCTGTGCTTCTATGAACCATTATGAAACATTTTTCCACATTACAAAATTGGGATGTTCCAGTGTTAAGGTTTGAACAGTCTTGCAGGTCTAAGGACAAATGGAACCATTCAAACATCATTTTGTTTACTTGTAATTAAAAACATTTCCACTTATGCTTGTACGAATAAAAGGAGGATTATTGGTATGATAGGAATAACTATGATGAAAAAAAATCACCCCAATAAGTTTTCAGCAGTTCAATTAACTGTACAATATAGTGACATAAAATATGAAAAATAGGAGCAGGAGTAGGCCATTCAGCCCTTCAAGTGTACTCCACAATTCAGAACGATTTTGGCTAATCATCCAAATTCAGAAATCCAACCCTGCTTTCTTCCTATATTCCTTAAACCAAAATATGTATCATGAAGATCGACATAGAAAATTTGTACAATTGGTAGACAAGATGGCACCATTTTTTTTGTTTACAGAAGATGTCCGTGATATTTTAATTTCAAAGTATTCTGTCAACTCAGCATCTTTTACATGGTCCCAGTATAAAACAAATAAAATCACCTAGAATTTTCTAGTTACTAGATCTCAACATTAATATTTTTCACTTTTCTCACAATGTTTGCTACAATCAATCAGCAACTGACAATATCACATTGCTCTCCACTGGCTGTAACTACAAAACCAGCAAGGATATTATAAAAATCATAGAAATGTTATGGCACAGAAGGCGGCTTTTCAGCCTGTTGGGTCTATGCCCATTTCTGATAGAGCAATCCCATCGGCTCCATTTCCTTACTCTCTCTCTCAAGTGCATATTTTGCTCCAAGGAGAACAGCCCCAGTCTGTAAATTTAAATTTACAGTTGAAACCTCATTTCAGGAACCATGAAAATTTTCATCAAACAATTCCATCAAATAGTATGGTATTAGCATTCTGATTCAAGAGTAAAGAACCTACAAGGATTTCTTGAAAATTACTTTTACTGAGCAGAATAAACTATAGTGATTGTTTTCATGTTTATGGTATGTAAAAATAATTGGATCAGCTTTCAGTTATCCATGGTAGTTGATGCTCCATGCTACCAGGTTTCAGAAAATATACAAGTTGCTTTTTATTTATTCTTCATGGAGGGCATTATTGAATAACATTTTTTGCCACTTACCTAAAATCACAGGCTGTAGCAACTTCTGCTCCTCCTCCCAGTGCCTTCCCTTGAATTAAAGCAACGCTGATCAGAGGTAGTCTGCACTAGGAATGTTAGAAAGGTTAATAGACTTCTGAACCAGTGCCAAAATCAACTGAACACATAAAATATAACACTTTCCACAGTGCAAAGTGCAATAATTTTGCTTTATATTGCTTAAGATGGCAGGATAAATTACTTCTAAAATATAAGATGGGCCAGAAAAAAATCAATTTAAAAGTTAATCCTTAATTAAATTAAGCCTTTGTTATACACAATTTTATAAATCATAATCCCTGCTCTCATCTTAAAAGGAAAACATTCAGGAAGTCAACAGAATATTTACTGTACTCCATATGAATGACTGGAAAGATAGGCATTTAAATTAGGTGAGAAGCCTATGAGAGACAGCTGGTCAAGGAATATAAAACAAGGAATTTCACATTTGAGTTCTACATGCACACACAGAAGATCTAGTAACAGAAACACAGTTGGCTGACACACTGAAAAATCAGGCATTAGAAAATTAAAACTTTTTAGAACTTGCAAAGAACTTGTGCAAGAACTTTTGACTCACATTGACTTAGTGCAATACATTTGCTGTGAAATAGCAACATCTAGTGATAGAATTTAGATATGTACCAATTTTATTTGCACGAACTAAACTGAAGTAGGGTTCAAAGACTGACTTGTTTAATTAAAAAGCTTTAAGAATTCCCATTCATACTACAGTATATATTTAAATAAAATACCTATATCTGTGGAACATTAAACCCAGAATTGCAAAATCAACCAAACTCTATCAATTTGTGCTTCTTTTTAATAATGTTAGTACCTCAAGAGTCTTGTCAAAGTGTTCTGCATGAACATGCACATCTTCAATCCATCCTGTAAGAAAAATGCAAAAGCTTTCATTTCTGATTGATACAACAGTGAGAGTTTTGTTAGTTTTATTGACATTGATTTACTTTGTCTGTAACATTCTTTCATAATTTCACTAAAATATCAAATGAATACGACAAAGGTTAGTAAGGCAATATCTAGTGTTAATTCTTCGACACTGAATGCAGATCTGAAAATGTACAAAATCTAAAATATTTGAATCAAAATGGAAATATTAGCCTAAATCCTTTCCAGTTCCCTGTTTTTGTATTATGAAAGATTACAAGAGTGATTGGGGAGTATGTCTATAAATATCTTGGCTGTTCAAAAAGCAGTGGTTTTGAAAATAGAAAATATACAACCAAAATTTACAAAAAACACATTAATCATTATGCTACAACTGTATTTTGTGTTAGCAACTATCACCAGAATAATGACACTTAACTCAGAGGGTAACTACTCTTCATGATGTTATACAAGTGTTTGAAACATTTCCTGAAGCATTAAATCCACCAGACAGCCAAGAATAAAGGGAGATCTGTAAATATGAATAGGCAGAAGACTCTTTACAATCTCTTTCTTCCCACTCCCATACAAGTAATTGGAAATGAACTAATAATGAACCTTTGAATGGCCATTCACTTACCTCAGGGTTTAATATTGCTTTTACTGCTCGCAGATCAGAGCCAGAACAAAATGTATTGTTTGCACCTCGTAAAATAAGACCTTTTCCATTAGTCCAGTGCTCCAGCTCTTCTACCCTATCCCGAAAATCCAACATCATTGTCCCTTGTAAAAGAAAACAGTTTTTTCAGAACAAATTAAAATTGTGTCAAAAATATAACTACTGAGAATATAGTTTGTTTTCCTGTCAATTCTACCACTTTATAACTGACTCTACAATAAGATGACCCAAGCTACCAGAAGACAACAGTGTAACTGTGTACATAATGGACTGGGTCATTCAAATCGGAGGCCTAAATGCTTACCCTTTATTGTGAAGCTGAGTGCCATGGTCAAACTCATCAGCTAGAGGAAATGCCTATCAAACCCTTTAAGAATTTTCTAAGTTTTGATGAGATGTCCTCTCATTCTAAACTCTGGAGCACAGTCCCAGTTTGCTCAACCTTTCCTTGTACAACAAACCTGCAATCCCTGTAATCAATCTAGTGAATCTCTAAAGCACTCACACATGGTGAGGATACCCTTTCTTAAGGGGACCAAAACCATACATTATTCTTCAGGTACAGTGTCAAATTACAATAAGACTTCCTTGCAGCTGTATTCAACTCTCTCAAAATATTGGCTAACATACATTTGCCCTCTTGATCACCTGCTGTACCTGCAAATTGACCTTCAGTGACATGTGTACAAGCAAATCCTGATCCCTTTGATGATCGACAGCAGACAATCTCTCATGATTTGTTAAATACGCTGTTTTTCAGTTACAAGCACCGAAGTGGACGATCTCACATTTTCTCGTTATGTTCCAACTATCATTCCAGACCATTCACTTAATTTGTTCATACCCCTTGAAACTTCTTTACATCCTCCACCACATTCATTATTATCAGCAAAGTTGGAAATATCACATTTGATCCCGAGCCAAATCAATGACATAGATTGTGATTAGTTGTGGCTCAAGCAGTGATCTCTGCGATATCCTGCTGGACACAGCCTGCCAACTGAGAACAATGTGTCTATTCCCACTCTTTTCTTTCTGTCCAATAACCAGTTCACAACACATCAGCATATTACCCCCAATTCCATGTGCCCTAAACTTGTTGACCAATCTTCTTTGAGACCTTATTAAAAGTCTTCTGAAAATCCAAATACACCACATCCACAGGTTCCCTCTTATCTATTCTCGTCATATCCACAAACAACTCCAACAGGCAAGTCAAATACCTTTTCCCTTTGACTTTCCATACCAACTCTGCTCAATCTTATTATTCTTTTTCAGGTGTTTTATTACATCCTTCACTTTAGATTCCAGCATTTTCCCTACTACTGACATTAGGCTTGCAGGCCAGTAATTACTTTCATCTCTCACTCTCACTAGTGAGGTCACATTTTCTACCCTCCAATCCAGGAACAATTCCAGAATATGTAGAACTTTGTAAGATAGTAACCACAGCATCCATGATCTCCAAAACCAACCTTTCAGCTCTCTTGGATATGGACCATTGGATCCTTGGGATTTATCACCCTTCAAACTCACCAACTTCACTAGTATTGTTCTGAAGAATACTTGATTCTTCAGTTCCCCATTCTCACCAGTGCCTTGATTCTCTAATACATTTGGCAGGTATTGTGTATCTTCTTCAATGAAGATAAACGCAGAGTAATCTACCATTATTCCCTTTATAAAACCTCCTATTTCTGTCTGCTCTTGCTAGTCTTTTCCTTTCTATATACCTAAAGAATATTTTTACAGTCTACTCACATATTCTACCTTGTTTTTCTTTATCAATTTTTTGATCTTTCTTTGCTGAGTTCTAAAATGCTTGGAAACCTCACCAGTACTGCTATTTCTGGCAACATTATAAGCCTCTTCCTTTCTTTAAGAGTATTGACAGCCAAGGATGAAGCATTTTACTTTTTGAACTTTTATACCTTCAAGGAATTTTCTTTGTGCAACTTATGCATTATTTAATTGCCAATCAATGCCCATCCACTATTATACCTTTCAATGTATTCCCCTAATCAATTACAGCTGACTCACTTTCATAGTTTCATTTAGATTTAAGACCCTAGTTTTACTTTGAACTACATCAATTTCAAATTCAAAGTAAAATTCCGCCATATCTGGCCACTCTTTGGCAAAGGCCTCTTGACAACATGTTTATTAACCTTTCATTGCACAAAAGGAAATCCAATACAGCCTATTTCCTAGTTGGTTCCTCAATAAATTGATACAGAAAAGTATCTCATATACATTCCATGATATCATCTTGCATCTTGTTACAGCAAATTTAATTTAGCCAGTGTATACGCACATTAAAATGCTTACTGTACTATCCCTGTTATACGCACCTCAAATTTCCTTATTTATGTCGCATCCAATATTACAACTACTATTTAGCAGCCAATAAAAAACTCCAACTACTTAAAATGACTGCAGTGATACACATGAAACATTGCAAACAAATTAGCAACTATTATTTTATAAAGATATTACGCAACTAACAAAATATGTTTGCTTACGAAAACTGAATAATTTATTAAAACATTTAAAATCATTGATGTACCAATGTTAATTTTACATTAGTACAAATTCAGTCCTGTCCTACACCAAATATCTGCTCTAAGTTACCTTCGTTTCTCGAGAGATTAACGAACCTGTAAAGCCATGTAAAAGCACTCACGTGATTCTATTAAAATTAAAACAAAGATTAAAATGTTGGGGTCTGATACTTTGAAAAATATAATTTCCAACAAAGTTTATAAATTTACATTTTTTGACTATTTATAGACTTACATGGCTTCGTAGCTTACATGACTCAGTAGCCTTACATGGCTCAAGGTTAAAATTTTCTAGAAGCACTGAAGGACTGTCAAACCAACTGTACACTGACAAAATAAAACATAAAAAATCATCAACCTGAAATGTTAACTCTTTCTTTCTTCACAGATGATGAGTATTTGCAGCATTTTCTGTATCCTTTTATGAAACATGCAGCTCTGACATGCATATTTAAAAAAGTCAAAGTTGCATCAAATTAGATTTGAATATAGCAAAATGTAGATTGTATTATTAGGTCAATTGCCTTCAGCATTATACTAACAGTTT
>JAUZTB010000002.1:48896292-48909282 GCA_034780895.1 Rhynchobatus australiae
TACCAATTATCAACCACAAAATGCAATATTTAGTTGTGCCCAAACCCATGTTTTACAGAGTTTCAGCATAATTTCTTTGTTTTAGTACTTTGTTTCTCTATTAATGAAGCTCAGGTTCCTGTTTGCTTTTTTAACAATGTTCTTAATCAGTCTTGCCACATTTATAGATTTGTGCACCTACAGCTCCCAGGCTTCTATGTTTCTGCACCTATTTTTAAAATGTTGCTCTTTTAGATTATGTTACTTCTGCTCATTCTTCACCCTAGATTCATCACTTTACATTTTCCTGCAATGAAGTTCACCTGACCTCATACCAGCTCATTTCGTCAGCCTCTTCAACTTCCCTTGAAATTTATCTTTATCCTCATGTTCACTAAGTTTTATGGTATCTACAAATTTTGAAACTGTCCAAGGAATTAATATAAATGAGAAAAAGCTGTGGTTCTTGTCCTATTCCTTGAGAAACACCAATGTATACCTTCCTTCATTCTAAGGCAGTTAAAAGTTAGGACTCTTGATTACCTGTCCCTTGGCTAATTTTGCATCCATGCTATCAGTGCCTCATGGGCTTGAAGTTTGCTGACAAGCCTGTACTGCGACACTTTAAAATATCTTTTCTATCGATACTTACAATATCTTCAGCTTGCTCTCATCACCACTCTCTGTTACTTCATCAAACAGCTCAATTAAACAAAACTTTCCTTGAAGAAATCTGTTTTGGTTTTAGTCTATTTACTTTATGTTCAAGTGAATATTCATTTTATTCTAGATTTTTGTTTCTCAGGGTTGGGGCAGGAATTTAAATTTGATTATTCTTGGAGGAGCACTTTAGATAGCTGCATATTATACACATACACACATAACCTTAAAGTATTTAATGATTATTGTGGAGCTTGTTCCTTTGTTATCCACCTCACTTTGAATTCCCTTGTTCTTTCTATTAGTTTCTTCACCACTGATTGGCCACTAGTTGCTGGGTTAATTTTTGTATAACTTTGTGCTAATATTAACATCATGTATGAGAGGAAATTCTATGACCAAACTGCATCTAATCTTTGAGTTAGCATCCAGCAAGGTACTCTCATTCACTGGCTCTGTGGTAGTGTTCCTGCCTTAGAGTCAGAAGAGTCTGGTACAGCCAAGCCAGGACATCCTTGCAACTGGTGACTAGCACACCAGTTCTACATATTGGAGGGACATTTAGTGATGTATTTACACCCGATAGGTGCAGGTGGACTTGCTACTGTAAGAATTAGTGGGTATCTCTAATTTTGGTTGTAGAACATATTGAGGATAAGAACATGAGTGAAAGCACTTTAGCTACAGTTCCCTCGTAAGTGGCTCAGGAATCTCAAAAGTGAAACTTGAGTTGAGTTTGATCCACAGGGAAAATGACAAAGGATGTTCTGCTGGAATGAATAAGTTGGTTCTCAGAGTCTTACCAAGCACCTTATCGTGTTAGCAGGGGTTCATGGTGAAAGATATTTTCTTTATGAATAGGAAACCTTTACACTTTTTGCGATGTATTGTTTAAAAAGCATGCATTTTTAAAAAATAAATTGCAACTTATTGTGAAAAATAGGCCAACTGTTTCCATCTAATGCTTGTAGATTTCTGCTGATTTCAGCAAAAATCAGCCAATGTGTTTAGACTTTCACTGATATTATTACAGGTAATCCTCAATTACTGAATATTTAATTTACAAATATTCACTGCAATGTAATTTTGGGGTACGTACCTTTGACTTAGAAATCAACTTTTTCGTTTAATGAACAGCATGCAACTCTCCGCCCACAGGAATACATGATGCAAAATACTCATAATGCATTTCACCCAGCTTTTTCCTTTTATGGAATTTTTCTTAACAAAACATTTTCTAGGAATTGCCCCTTTCTTGAACTGAAGAATGGTTGTATGACCGAATGGGTGTTTGGTTTTAATTTCCCCACTCACTTCTACCCTAAAAACCGTAATAATGTTTGCAAACCCCCCCAAAAAACGTTCAAGACGAGGAATGAAGGATATTTAAAATAACATTCACTCGGCTGCCACAGAAAGAAATTAAGTCTTTCCACCAAAAGCAACTTAGCCTAACGCACAAGAAATATGCGTCAGAGACATCATTGTCTTCAAATAACTAAACATTAATGCAAGTTCCCTCCTTCCAAAATACATTATATAAATGTAGTCCAGATCTAGATTTAGTATATGTTCATATAAATTAGAACTACTTATTAGGCAAATAAAGTTTTAAATGAAAATAACACAGCAATAATATGCAAATGAGAAATGAGCGATTGAAAGGCAGACGTTTAGAAGAAAGCTCACAGAAGGTGGGTGAGTGGCTGAGTGTCTAGTTTTTTCTGCAGTTCCTTGCTAGCAGCTGTCCTGCGCGCGTGCGCATTGTCGACCTGGAAATTTGTCTGCTACTCGTGACAGAATTTGGGTAAGAAACGGTGCAATTTTTAATTTAAAAAAAAAATTAGGACCAAAGCTCTCTGACAATGAATGGTGTTTCTGTGTGTTCCCTTCACCTGGACTGGTATTTAACTCTACCCCACCTCACCCGCTCCTCTTTCTTCTTTCCTGACGTTTATCCTAATTGCATTTGCTGTAACTTAAATAAAGTAGTTGCAGAGAACCGAGTGGCCGGGACTGTGTGTCTGCGAGAGCAGTAGAGTACCCCCCAGCAATTAGAAATAAATGACTAATGGTAGAAAAAAATAGGATAGAGAGGGGAAAACAATGCAAATAGATGAGGAAAAAGAGGGTGTTTGACTTTTGCTGGTAAATGATGAGTGATGCTATTTGGAGCTGAATATTATTCAGATTATTCCAAACATTGAACTCTTCAGTGACACAGACCATTTTGTGGCTCCCGAGCAAAGTGCGAGGATTCCAGTGGAATGGCAGCGAGCTGCCGTTCGATACAATGTTTCTGGCCGACTCCTAGTCTGCTTTTTCATCTCTCTTTCTGTTTCTTTTTTTTGAAAAAAATGCAATAAATTCACGTTTGAATGCAACGTGTCTCCTTTTAGGCCTTTTCATGAATATAGACTCCGCCATTTTGAGAAACTGCCCAAATAAAATACAAGAAGTGTTTGAGGAAGAGAAATCTCAGGGTGGATTCTGCGAGAGAGAGAGAAAAAAGAGTGAGGAAAGGAGAAATATTATATAAATATACATTACACTTAAAGAGGCAAGGTTTGAAGTGGTTGATGAGCTTATTTCAGGAAGTCCACGCGATTGTGATGCACATTTAAATTAAATTCTCCAGTAGGTTTAAGTTTTTTTATTGTTATCGGGAACCTTATTGACAGTGTAAGCATTTAGTTGCAGAAATATGATCTGTGACGGGTTTGAAATTCAAGAAGTTAAATTTCTGTTAAATGTTAGAGCCATCGGACCTGACCTGACAGTAAGAAAGTCCGACGACGATTTATTTAATGTTCTAGCTTCATTTATTTATTTGCTCAAACGGTTTATAGCAACGTTAGTTGCCACGCGTGATTTGCAATGAACTGGTGTGAATGCGGATAAAAGCTACGGTAGTCATGTAAATGAAATGTATTTTCTTTTGTATTCATTATTTGAAACTACTGTACATACTTGAAAGTTTCCAGAATTCACTCAACTACAAAACATGTTTTTTAAAAGGTGATGCAGAGCGACCTCAAATGGTTTTTGTCTAGAGGTGCAAGAGAGGATACTGCACTTGGCTGTCAAGTGTTCTCAAGGCAAAGATAGGAATTTAATTGTCCAAATTTAAAGGGACTATACTTGTGCATATGTTTGCTTTTGTTCCCCATTCATATGTTTTCTCTGACCCGCTTTTTCTGCTGATATGTTTGGGAATCCGTTTCTTAATCAGAGGCTTTCTGCCTTGCATTAATTTTCTCACTATTACATTGGTCTGATTTCTGGAATAAGGGGTTTAAGGAATTTACCTCTGGTCACATGCTACTTGGGAAATAATTTCTGGCATAATTTTGAGGGTCAAGGAAGCACTGCCAAAACATTTACTTTGTGATATTATGTGAATTACAAATTGAGTTTAATTTTCAAGTCAAATATTTTTCTATCGGTGTTATTCCTGTTGGATGACAGAAGAATTTGTACAGGAAGAAGGGTCCAACTACAGTCTACTAATTTTGTGCTAATACTTTTGAACAAAGCAAAGAAATGGGACCACTAATCATTTTAAATTGCTATGTTGTATTACCAACAAAGAAGTGAGATTACTCTAAAATATGGTATTCTCTGAAAACTAAACATTTTCATTCACTTATACTAGTATTGGAGGCTGTCTAGAAGAGATTCATTAGATCAATGACTGTGACAATAGGATTTTGCTATCAAAAGTGGCTAATAAAATTTCAATTATATTCTATAGTGTTTTGAAGGAAGGATGATCTTATGGAAACAAATAACATCCTAAATGGGCAAGACAGAATAGATGTTGAGATGTCTCCACTAGTGGGAGAGACTTGAACAAGGGGATATAGTTACAAGCTAAAAAGGTGGCCATTTAAAATTGACAAGCGTAGAATTTTTTTTCTCAGGGTGAATAAATTTTTGGCATTCTCTACCTTGGAGGGTTGTGGAGGCTAAATCATTGGAGGTATTTAAAGAAGAGTTGGATATAATTTTTGAAAGATCTGAGGGCAATGTGGAACTGGCACAGAAGATGAGTTGAGGCCTGAGCCAGTCAGCCATGATTTACATTGAAAGGTGGGTTCAACTTGAGGGGCCAGTTGACCTACTTCTGCTCCTCTTTTCTTATATTCTTGTTGCTTTGAAGGATGCATCCTTGGTATTCCAAAATATATATTCATTTTCCTGGGACCATGTCTAACAAAGGATTTGTATGGTCAATGTTGTCTTGAATCAACTCAAGTAAGAGGTATGTTGCAATCGTGAGGCATTCAAATTTGTTCGTGCTTTACTTATTGAAAATTATGTAATTTTTACTATTAACTATTAGTAGTTATTGCTGGTCTGTAAATGGGTCACAATACTTAATAGATCTAACTGATAATTCTATGAGGTTGTAGGTCCTAGATGTTGTGCCATGTTGGCAGCAGATGCCTAAAGGATTCTGGCATTGGCAAGCTGAATTCTTGATGGTCTACTGTCTACACACTTTATGTATGAGGTTCTTCTGCCAATTCGTAGCGTTTCAGTGCTTTGAAGCCCTGAGTTTATCTTTTTTTGGCAATTTTTCAGAAGCTATCTTTCTTTTATTTCTCTGTCTGGGAGCCTTTGTTTGTGTATTGATTTTTGGAAGAAGTTGGCAGGACTTTTGATTGCAGGGACCATTGGAATAGAGTTAGAAATTGGTGGTGCAAAGTATTATTTTCATCATTTTATTGAAAAGGTTTAATGGAGTGGACTTTCCTAATTGTGGTATAGGAATTTTGCTAAACCCATGGTAGAATGAAGGATCAGGAGTGCAATCTGTAAAACAAAAACTAAAGATAATACTTACAAATTTTGTTTAAATCCTCATTGGAGTATTAAAGAACAGTGGTATATATAACTGGTAATTAAGGCATATCTAATATGATCATGATGATATTGATGAGCACGATGTCAATTTAATGATGCATCAGAAACATGCTGGCAACATTTGGTGGAAAATTGTACATCATTTGCTGTAGGTTGGTGGAATACAATTTTGTTGTAACACAAAAATAGGGTTCTGCATCTATTTTATCTGTTTTTTCATTGGAAAAGTGACTTTTCAATAGTGGATATTTAACAATAGTTTTTATAAGAAATATTGTCCTATCGTATATTTAGCAATTTTAAACTTTGTAACATTGTATTAAAGTGATCTGAGATCAGACTTATTAAGGTGTTTCAAGGTTTTTATTGTATTGCAGTTTAATGTGAAAAGAATATTTTCTATCACTGTGAAAATCTTTGTGATGGAAAAGGAGGAACCTGCTGTTCTCCAAATAAGTGAACTATACATTGCTGAAAATGGTTTTGATTGCTGAAGCAAACTGAGCTGCAACATGTAGATCTCTATACTTGAGAAGTACAACATGCGTGTATAATGTTACTTGGTCATGTCTCTAGAGTGAAATTGTTTGGTATTGTTATTTTATCTTTTTTGTGTTTTGAGGTATTATTTTTCATGATTATCTGAGTGAAAATCCTTTCTATCTGACATTGAGGTACATAATAGTACCAAATCCAACCACCATGTCGACCAATTAGGTATGATACATAATTAAAAGGGGCCAAAATACATTTGAAGTGAAGCATGGTAATTTGATATAAAATAATCTGTTAAGAATATAAGCATATTGCAGAATTACAAGAGTAATAATCTCTTTGTTGTTACTACAGAACCATTAGGCTGATCATTTCTGGTTGATTAGTTAAATCATTCAATAGCAAGTTACTCTGATTGTATTTATTAACTTAAGCTGGTTCTTTCAACAGTGGAAAATATTTGTGATTGAAAGAGTGGAGAAAATAAAAAGAAAGCAAAGGGCACAGTCTGAGTTTGATTAGTTAAAATATTAATGGGGCATTTTTGTAGAGTGCTGGCTAGAGAGGATTATTGAGATGATTGTTGTACTGTTTTGTGTGTTAGGATATGCAGAAGCTTTCAAATTAAAACTATTTTAAAAACATTAATGTGGGAGAAGTAGTTGTTGCAAAAGAAAAGTTTAATAGTTAAATACAGTAACCTTTTACCCCCTGCCCTCCACTCCCCCCAAAAAAAGTTGCTTGATTGCCTGCATACATTATACATTAATTACCTTTGTAATCATTTGGATGACAGAAATTGTTCTGTCACTTCAGTTTTAAGTTGTGATGATAAAAATTGTTGTGATTGATATAACTTCTGGAATTATGTATATAAACTTAAACAAAAGTTTAATTGTGCTTTCAGTGAATACTGTCTATTGCTTCCTACTTATTGAGAATATATTTTGTGAAACTTGTGTATATTTGAAAGGCAGATCGCTGTGTGGCTGAGGAATGAGAAGATTTCCCATCTCTAGTCGGATATGAGAGCTGCCTCCTGGATTGGGTCACATGGTTTATGTTTTTTATTCTTACTACACACCCAGAGTGCACAAAGTATTTTCAGAACACAAATTTTGCAGTATAGTTTTCAACTGAGCACAGGAACATGATGATATTTCACAATGCATGATATTTACTGCAGGGGAATGTGCAAGTTTAGATTCAATAGTGAAGCTGCTCAATACTTCGACCCACAGCCAACAACTTTAATCACTGTTATCATATCCTTATCAGTAATCAAGAGCCCAGGCTAATTATTTGAAGGTGCAAGTTCAAATCCTGCCACGGCAGCATGGGAGTTTAAATTCCAGTTAATTAAATTATCTAGAAATAAAAATTGAGAGTGATTAATAGTGGTCATGAAACTAATGAATTGTTATGAAAATCCATCTGGTGCAATATAATGCCTGGAAGAAATTTGCCATCCTTTGATCTGACCTCTATTATGACATTAGAAATAAGGCATCGCGTTTTATTACTACCCTTGGAAATTGCCTGGTAATTTACTAAATTGTATCAAACTGTCTTTTGAAAGAAACTATTAAGAAAACTGGGCAGACAATTTGAAATCTACTTGGGTATTAACAATCACAATGACATAACCTGCCAATTGATCCTGCAAAGTCTTCCTCTTGAATATCTGGGGATTTTTCCAAAAATTGAAACTTGACCTGCAGATTTGTCAACAGTAGAAGAACATGGGCATGCACCTGCTTTTCATTCAATGTCTTAGACTCCATTACCATCCTGTATCTTGTCACATAAGTAAGACAGAGCTGCCAAAGTTGATGACTAAAGGAATGCAGTGGCCCTGACACAGCTCAATGTTGTCTGCACAACATAAAATTCATGGACAAACTTCTTGCTAATTATGTTCCTCAGCTGATGAATCATTCCTTCTCCTATGTTGAACACATTGGCAGGGGAGGAAGAAAAGGAGCATTTCAGGAGCAAAGCTTGAGGGACATTGGTGCATCTTATCAAGAATCGGCAGTGTGCACCAGTGATGACAGGATTGGTTGAGTCCTAACGTGTGTTTCTGATTGGGCCTGTAGTAAATGGTAAGGAAACAAACACAGTGGGGGGGGGGGAAGCTGCTTAATTGTGTCCTCAAATCTAGATTTTGCCGGCTGTATGACCAACCGTCACTGTCTTTCTGGAGACACTCTTCTGCCTTGACGGGCTGTTGTATCGCATGATCGTGTTGTATAGCATGATTATGGGTGCATTCAGAAAAGTTGAGGCCCTATGGGTCAGCACCCAAAGAAGTATCATGTTATTTCACAAGCTATGATCTCATGGCTTGGCAATCCATCTGCCATTATCATCAAGCTAGGTAAACAACTTTGTTTACATACAGTGTGTGGAAGAGTGTTTCAACATGAACATAAGGCGTGACAAAATATGAGGTCCCAACCTAATTAAGGTATTCAAGACTGGATACAGCATGCATGCATATGGTTGAGATGAGTGGGCCAAATGGCATTCTCTATACTGTAATGAGTCTATAAAATGCAATGGAAACACATTATAGAAAAAGTTGTGATTTCATAATCAACAAAGTGAATCAAACTCTGAAGTCTTCCTGGATCCAGCCTTGATTGGTAGTGTCCATGCTTGCAGTTCATAAGAGGAAGAAGGTCATGAACTACACCATAAGCATCAATGGTAAAGCTTAGCATTTGACTGCAGAAAGGAAGGTTGAAGCATTTACAACTGTCTTCAGCTGGAAGAGTTATGCATATGATTCGTGCTTGCCACCTCCTGATGCCCCCATCAGCACAATTTGGATTCACTCTGCATGATATCAAGAAAATCTGAGAGCAAAATCAGTGGAACATAGTAACATAGCTGCTGTAGTCTTGAAGATTTTGGGATCCAGAAAATGTCGTGCCTTACTAATACTACCAGTACTATTACAGGGTTGACATAGGTTAGTTTAGAAAATTGTCCAGATATGTCCTGGTTACAAAGTGGGATGGATCCGGTCTATTTCCTGCTGCTTTAGTCTACAATCAATCATTAGCACAGTGATGGAAGATGTCACCGTTCATCAAAAACCTGTCCATCAGTGCTTTGGATAAAAGAATGAAATGCAGACATAAGTTGAGATAGACGGTTCTTAATACGTCACTTAATCAGATGTGGCACCAAAGGTGTTTTGAAACTAAAGCTAATGGAACACCCTCCTCTGATTGGAGTTGTATCTTGCAGATTGGAAGATAGTTGTGATTATTGGAGGTCAGTCATGTTGACTCCTGGGCATTGTTGCAGGAATTCTTCAGAGCAGTATCCTAGGCCTAACCATTTTAAGTTGTCATCAATAACTTTCCTTCTATCATAATATCAAATCTCAGTTCCATTCAGAATTCCTCAGCAGATGAAGCAGTTCAGCATGCAAGTAAGTAGATCAACAAAGTACTTAGGCATCAGCAGATAGTGGTAAGTAACATTTGCTCCTCAAGTGCCAGGAAATTACAGTTTCCAACAAGAGAGTCCTCGACATTCAATTGTATTGTCATTGCTGAGTCCCCCAACCATTAACATCTTGAATAACCACGTAAATACTTCTGGCTGCAAGAACAGTTTAAAGGCTGAGTATCCTGCAATGAATGATTTGTCTTCTGCCTTCTCAAAGCTGTTCCAATATCTACAGAACAAATCAAGTGTGATGGGACACTCCTAAACTGAAGGAGTGCTGCTGCAACAATACTGACACAACCGATTTCAAAGCAGCCCTTTGATTGGCACTCTAAACATTAACTCTCTCCACAAACAGTGCACAGAGGCAGCAATGTGTAGCATTTCCAACATGCATTGCAGTTACTCACTAAGGTTATTCCAACAACACATTCCAAACCTACAAATTATACTAACAAGAAGGACAAGGAGAAGGGCAAAATATTGCTATTCATTATTTTAGCATCACTGAGTCCAAATCCTAGAACACCTAATAGCATTTTTGGGAATATAATCACTGACAGGATTACTTCAGCTCATGATGATGTCTTGCCATCATCTTCTCAAGGGCAATTAAGTTCAGCAAGGCTTGTTTATTTCCTAATGATGCCCATGTCCTATGAATGAAATAAAAAGTAATAGTCATTGAGGTGACCATTGGTTCACTTTAAAGGGGTACTAGAACTGGTACTGTATGGAGGGGAGGATCCTGCAGAAGTTGTATTGCTGACCTTGTATTGATCTTGACTATGGGGATATGAGGGAGTGTGAATTTTCTTGAAGGGAGTTGATTTGATTTAATTTCCCCTAACCTGGGTTTACTAAATAAGATCCTGACTTTCATCAAGTTCCCAGATGCAGACATCAGAATATTGTAAACGTAAACAATTCACAGGGAAAGGCAGGCCCATAGCCCTGATTTTTGTTGTTACAGTTTAGTGGATTCCTGAGTGTGCATTGGAGGTCCAGGAACGAGCTCCAGAACATAGCAAAATTAATTCCAAACATTTTTCTCACTTGTTTTTACAAATATTCAAAATATAAACAGAAGAAATTTGTGTTGAACATAGTTGCATTATAAACTTTTATTTAACTAGTAATATGAATGTTACTGTAACACATCTGTGATCTAAATTTCTTCAGTAGATAGCAGTGTTGAACCTAATAATATACATTCATGTATTAGTGTTCAGGAATATTCTGGCTTTTGTATTTGATGTCCACCCTCTCGATTACATTTGCTTTTCCTGCAATATGGAAAATCTCAGGGTGTACTGTAGCCATAGACCAAAGTTACTTCGGGACCACCTCCAAGCCTATGACCTTCATGAATGAAAAGCATATGAGCAGGAATACTGCTAAAACATGTTGTCTCCAACCGTCTTTCCCAGTCCACATATTGACTCAACATGGATTTATATTACCTTTTGCTGTGCTAATACCTTTTGGTATGATATCTAATGGTATGATACAAAAGCCCTCATTACAAATATTCTAGAAGGTAGTTGATGAACACCTTGGGGAAACTAGAATGAGAAATGTGCTTTGGTGCTAAGTTTACATTAAACATGTTAGTTTCCATTCCCTTCAGTGGAAACAAAAAGTGAGTGTTTAAGCATGCTTTACAGTATCTTTTGAAATAACTCACTTTGTCTTTTTGACAAAACTCTGGATTTTCTTAAATAACACAATACACTTCTATATGCTTTTTTTAACATTATGGACCCTGACAGTTTTTCCTTAACTGTTCTGCAGCAACTTGGTTTATCCTCCTTTTGGATAGCGATTGGACTGTGGGCAATCTGTGCAGTTATGAAGGCATTATGAATTGTAGCCAGAGTCTCTGTCTCTCCTCTGACTTGACTGATCAGTCAACAAAGCTTGGTACTGGTGGCTTAATCTCAGAGAAAATAATATCAAGGTAGATTATTTGTCACTGTTCCATCGTGTATTTCCTTGTACTTCTATAGGACGGCTTTTTGTCTCCCACTGTCACATGTATTACAGTCGACATCTAAAATTACTTAACACTGTCTTCCCTTCATTAACTGACTTTTTAGTGCTTCTGATTTATTAATCCTGTGAAATTGATGCGAGTTATTTTCTTGGAATCATAAAGGCATTCAGTTTAAGGAAGCAGCAGTTCCAAAAGGGACTAATTCTGGCAGCTTTTTATATTAGCAAGGAAAGTAAGAACATAAGAAACAAGAGCAGGTATAGGTGAGTTGGTCCCTGGAGCTGGGTCTGCCATCCAGTAGGGTCATGATCCAGTCTTGGCCACTCTCTCGTATATATCACTTAACTCCCTTGTACTTTTAACATTTTGCCAATCTCTGTGTTGAATGATCTCCATCGTATAGAGAATTCCAAAGATTTGAAACCCCTAACAGAAATTGACCCTCATCATCTCTAATAAATGGGAGACTGCTTTTTCTGAAACCATGCCCCAAATTTTGGATGCTTCCACTCGGGAAAGTATTCTTTCAGCATCCACCTTGTCAATCTTCCTCAAAGTTGTTCATTTTAATAGATCATCACTCGTTCTTCTAAACTGCAGTTGAGCATAGGGGCAATCTACACAATTTCTCTTTTATACAGCAATTTGGCTCTACACTGCTTCCAATGCAAACAAATCATTCCTGAAAATATGGAGATCAGAATTGTAGACAGCACTTTGCAAAGTTGCATCAAAACTTCCCTGCTTCATAATCCCTAACAATGTAGACCATCATCCCATTAGCCTTTCTAATTGCTGGCTAGACCTAGATGCTAACTTTTCATGTACTAGAACCCAAAGATCCCAATGTACCACAACATTTTAGAGTCTTATTCCTTTTAAATAGTAACTTGCTTTTTCATTCTTCCTCCCAAAATGCATAACCTCACCTTTTCTCACACTGTACTCCACTTGACAACTTTTTGCCTACGCACTTATCAAATGCCTTTGAATCTTCTTTATAATTTACTAACCCACCTATCTTTGTATCATCAGCAAATTTGGCTGCAGTGTACTTGGTCCCTAATAGTTATTAGGCCCCAGCACTGTGGCATCTGAAAAATCTGAAAAGTGCCCTTTTATCCCAGTTTTCTGCTTTCTTTAAGTTGGTCAGTCCCCTGACCACACTAATATATTACCTCCAACCCTGTGCATTCTTTTTTTTCTCCAACACTTAGCTCTAGTGCTCAAAGCCTTTGCTGAAGCTGTTTATTATGGAAGTGTTGTAAAGGGCTTTAAGTCCAGAAATGGTGACAAAAAGATGATGACAGTTGCAACCAATTCTTCAAGCCCTGGTTCTTTGCACAGGCTCAGAGTGATTAACATATTGAAATTGGTAATCTGCCTTTCCCTCTCCCTGAGAGGGTTGGTCACATAGGTCCTGGTGTAATTGATGTAAGGGTTGGAGGCAACTTCCCAATATGTTGTCAGTTTCACTGCATTTAACCCCCCCCCTTCCCCCATTGTTGTTATTAACTCTCACCTGC
>JAUZTB010000002.1:49337658-49352283 GCA_034780895.1 Rhynchobatus australiae
CTGACAATACTTGGAGGTGGTAAATAGATTTCTAGATATAAACTAATCAAAAGGAGATGGGGAGGAAGTGAATCATTGCTTCTTCAACAGACGCAGTACAAAATAGGAAACTTGACTGCAGGAACAGCCACAATGAAAGTGACACCATTCACATTAGTGGAACAATGATAGAAAAAGCCAAAAGGATTAATTTTTTTTTGATAATTATCTCAGTCCTTCAGTGTTAACATTACTTATCTAAAGGAAAATTATATTCAAAAGGCATACCAACTACATCCACAATGCTCCACTCAGGGGAAAAAAGATCCTGTGTTTCTTTCGCTATTGATTGAATTAGTTCATTGACTTAAATAAATAGCAGCTGTACCACTTAAAGTGTTTATTTTAAATGTAACCTTTTTAATCACCATAAATAAGGAAATACAGTAATGGACTCTTCCTATTCAAATTTACATTCAGAAACATAGAAAAACCTACAACACAATTCGGGCCCTTCGGCCCACAAAACTGTGCCGAACATGTCATTGGGAAAGAATTGGAGACAACGCAAGGAAAAATGTAAAACAAAAATTTCAGCTAGTTACATCTGGAATGAAGTTGATAGAATTAGATTAAAAAAATAACTAAGATAATTGGAAAAATACTTGGAAGAGAAAACAAATTAGTGATATGTGGAAACAATAGTTTGTGTGAACAATTCAACTATAACATCAAAAAGCCTCTTGCTGTGCAATATGGCACATGACTGTACTGGAACATTTTCAACAAATCCAAAGACATTCTGCTTTGCTTATTCATTGGTTGCGAATTATTCCATAGCTTACAGAATGTCTGGATTCTTTTAGAACTTTGCTTAGATAATTATGCTTTCAACTGACATTTTCTGAAATTTCAGTGTAGGTGGCAACAAACTGGCAACATGATGTACAGATCTCCAGCACCAACTCAAATTGTAGGCTTCATAGAAAACAACACAAGTTTGTCCAACCTCTCCTTGTAGCACATGCCCTCTAATTCAGGCAGCATCCAAGTAAACCTCTTCTGTACCCTCTCCAGAGCCTCCACATCCTTCCTGTAATGTGGACAACCAAAATTGGATGCAACACTCTAGATGCAACCTAACTAGAGTTTTATAAAGCTGCAAAATAACTGACTCTTGAACTCAGTACCGCAATAAAGGCAAGCATGCCATACACCTTCTTTACCACCCTCTCAACTTGTGTAACCACTTTTTGGAGCTATGGACTTGGACCCCAAGATCACTCTGTACATCAACACCATTAAGGATCTTGCTATTAACAGTGTATTGTCCCTTTCCATTTGATCTCTCAAAGTTCAACACTGTACATTTGGCTGGATTAAACTCCCTCTGCCATTTCTCCGCTCATATCTGCAACTTATCTACATCCTGCTGTATCCTTTGGCAATCTTCTACGCTATCCACTATATGGGAGGGATGAGTGGACCAGAGTCACAGATCGAGTAGTCCCTTTGAAAGGTAGAAAGGGGTGGGGAAGAGAAGATATAGCTCATGGTGGAATCTCGTTGGTGGAAATGAAGGATGATGTGCTGAGTGAGGTTAGTAGGACAAAAGGCGAGGACTAGGGGAACTCTGCATCTGTACTGTTTGGAGGAAGGTGGGTGAGAGACGTATGAGAAATGAAGGAAATGTGACAGAGGACTCCATTGAACAGAGAAGGGTAGCCACTTTTCCTGAAAACAGACATTTCAGATGTCCTTGAGTGGAAAGAGAGAGAGAGTTCCCCTACTACTTGCCTTTCACCCTTTTCCCCCCGATGCAAACCCCCCATCACCATTACAAAATTTAGTTTATAAATATAGGATAATACATTACTGTTAACCACACGCTTTATCTTCTCCTTTTAAGCAAAGATTGGCAGGAATCAGAGCTGGGCTGGAGAGTAGCATCCTTCTCAAACAAAAGGAACTCAGATGGAAAGCCCACTAGTAAATGTGAACAACCTTATTAGTATGTGCGCTGCTCCACTGGATTGGTCATTGTTTATATGTGCACCTCTCCTACCCTATTTGATAGGGGGATTTCAGGAACAATCCAGAAATTTCAAGATCAGGCACTGGGATTTCATTAGTGTAATGGTTGGCTTGTAAAAGAAAAATCAATTTCCACTTCCTTGTCCTTCTTGCAGAAGCAAAATTATTTAAGGCAGGGGTGACCAGAAAGGAAGTTTAACACGCGTGGTAATCATACGATTTTTCTAAAAAAACATAAGTACAAAGGAACTTGCAAAAGTTCTGAAACTGGATGTCTGATTATCAATGTTTCAAAATTCTCATGAACACTTCCATTAATTCCATTGTTCTACATAACACAAAGCATGCATCATTGAACACATTCTTCTATTGTGAGCTATAGAGTCAGATTATACAGTGTGTATAATCTACTGTAAGTACCAGGTTCATTCAAGATAGGATGTCAGTTTACTCAAGGATAATGTTCCCAAGCACAACTTCAAATGAAGCATATCATTTCAACTAAACAGTTGTTAAAACGTACTGTAGACTGTAACATGACCCCAAAAATCCATTAAAAGTTGGTTCTTTTAAAGTTGAATGAATAAAAAGGGAGAAGCAAAAAGGATATAGGGGCAGTGTTAGAAGTTGTAACGAAAGTGGAGAAATCACAAGTAGGTATAATAAGTGGATTAAACTAGCAGGATTGAATATCAATTTAAATGAATTTCCCTCACATCCTATATTAAACAGAAGCCTTTCAACTAAACCTGAAAGAAGATTCCACCTAAGCTACAGCATCGCTATGCATCAGGTAATGTAGTTTTACTGTGAGAGTGACAGATCAACAACCCAAATTACATTTGAGGATCACTCGTAGAAACACTGAAGCCCTGAACTTTGAGAGGTACTGGCTAGTATCAGTCTGATTGTACTCCAGTGTTGGACTACAGTACTCATGGAGTCTACTGGTGAAGGGCCAATTTCCTGCTGTGTCTCCACAGTTCTCTACAAAATCTGGGTGCTGAACCCAAATTCTGAACAGGTTCAGAAATTCCATTTGTTTAAGTTTATTATTGTCATAGGCAAATATAAACAGGGTATGAATGCCAAGAAAATGAACTTTTTGCAGCAGAAGCACAAACAGGACAATAAGTTAACAAACTTAAAATTAACATAAAATATACATAACTTGCACATGCACAAAAATAAACATTCTTTAGAAAAAATGCCAAGGGAAAAAGAAAAGCTTAAGATAAACTTAGGGTTCTCAGCTCTAATTCGTCCACCTGTCTTTCAGAATCACAGAATGGTCATAGAATGGAAGGGCAATCGGGCTGGACCCATTCCCATAGCTCTAAATCCTACCTATTAAAATTTGCAACAAACCTACACAAGTCAAAACCCAATGGTGAGATGGTCTGGGAACAAAGTCATCTGTTTTTGTCAAGCAAGATACACTTAATGCAGGGAGGGAGGAAATTCCAGGCTTTAAACCCTGCAACAAAGAAAACTGATAACACATTTCCAAGCCAGGATAGTATATGACTTGGAGGGGAATCTGAAAGTGGTGGCATTCTCTTGTAGCTGCTGCACTTGTCCTCCTTGGTGGCAGAGGTGGGGCTAGTGGAGTAATCTGAGTAATTGCAATGCATTTTGCAGACAACATGCACTGGAGACACTGTGCTGGTGGTGGTGGAGGAAATCGATGTTTAGGGAGGTAAATGGGGTGCCACTCAAGCACACCACTTTGTCCTGGATACTGTCAAACCTCAGAGTTGTTGGCACTGTGCAATCCTCACTTCCAACCTGAACATAGAAGAAAGGTGAAGATGGTCAGATGTAGGACACTGCCAAGGAACTCTTGCAGTGATGTCCTGGGGCAAGAACAATTAACTTCTGATAACCACCACCCCGTGCAAGGCAAAACTCCAGCCACTAGCGTTTTGCCTTTAATGCCCATCAATTTCAGTTTTACTAGGGAGCCCCTATTCTACACAGTTAAATCCTGCCTTCATGTCCAGTACGGTCACCTTCTCTTCACCTCTTTGCTCCATTTTGACCAAGGCTGTCACAAGTCTGGAGCTGAGTGGAGGTGGCAAAACCCACAACAGGGCATCAATGACAAGGTTATTGGTGAATAAGTGCCACTTGATAATACTGTTGAGGGCAGCTGATGATTGAGAGTAGACCAAGTGGAAATTACCCTGCTTTCTGTGGAAAACAAACATACCTGAGCAATTTTACATATTGCCAGGTCATTGATAATGCTGTAATTGTAATGGAACTGTTTGGCTAGAGATGCAGAGAGATGAGGGCAGAAAGAGAACCAGAAAAGGAGGCAGAGATCACAGTAAAATTTCTTAATTTTGGAAACTTTCTTTTAATGTTTCAAAGCTGGGCTCAAAAAAAAGTTCACATGAATGAAGTAGGAAAAATTGTACAGCTTCAGGATCCAGCATAAGTACAATGGACTGAATAGCCATCTTCAGTGTGAAAATTTATCCCTTCAAAACTCCTTATGCACCTTCTGCTCAATGGACATTGGACTGAAATTTCCCCCATTAGAAATGCTCAGCATCATATTCCCTTTCTTTTAGTAGCCACTCTCTCAATTTCACAATGCAGGCTACAAGAACTTTGCAGTTTCATTAGTTACTTTTCCTTTTGTAAGGAATTTATACCTAGGGATTCAGCTTTATCCAAATCACCAACCAATTAACCATTTTACTGAATTATTGCTATGCAGTTCAGAAATTTCTTATTTAAATACAGAATTGGATATTTTATGTATTCTGTTTTACTCAGCTGCATTGTTAAACACACTGTTTTAAATAGTCTTAAGTCCTTTGGGGCATGTAATAAGAAGCCAGATGGCAAAATGACATTGGAACAAAATAAAAAAAATTTAAATGCAACTTAATGAGCTTCCTACTGCCTTTCCAAATAGATATTAAGCAAGGCTCCACCTGCCAAAAAGAACTGGCTGCACTATTTTCAAAGACAATATATCTTCCTCAATTAAGATTAATGGAGATATTTAACCATTTTCATTGTGGAGCAATAAAACATCTGGTGCACTCGCAAATAACTCTTAGATTAACGCATTTCTGAAATACAGAAAAGAACGTGAAAAGTGCTTTACAAATGTTTCCTATCTCCTTCGGGGCTGTTATGAGAAAACTTAAGACAAAGTTAGACCACGATTTTTATAATGCTGCACCTAAAAGCCAGTTATCATTCCTACATATAAAAGACAACATGCACCATGAATAATTTTTGCAATGCTAGAACAGTGAAACAGTTTTAACACCATCCCACTTCACCAGACATACAACTGCCAAGTTTTTGCGGCAAGTAATCATGTTATGTTGCTAGTCTTGTTTTTATTTTAATGTAAAACTAAATTCATGTCAATTCCAAAACTATGCCATCACTGAAAAGCTCACAAAGTTGCACAACTGAAATACTCTCATGCCAAGTCATCTATTACAGAAAACAAAGCAAGCATGATGTTGGGGAAAAATACAACTCTCAGAACAATCCAAAAATGCTACACCAGAACTGACAACATTGATATTTTGTAACAAAGTTTGAAAACAACAAACTGCTTACTTTGTTCCTGATGAGGAGAAGAATCTGATAAAAGCTTGCTGGCACTACAAAATGAAACAAAGTTAACATTAGAGCTCAAAAAGCCACAGTGTTTCCTTCAACAACTTGCTGAATAGTGTAAGCCCTATCCAAGAACCAGGAAGCATATGCATTGGTCGAATGGCACTCTGTTTTGTTTGTCATTTCACACTGTCAATATAATAAAAGCTTTGTACTTCTGTTTACTGGAAGAACAGATACATTCCAGCAAAATTGGAATAACACCTTCTTTAGGAAATGGAATATTATACATATGCCTTTGTACAGAGGGGCATCGTTAATAACAACTCAAACAATTCATTTGCTATCAGTGGCTCTGGGCACACCAATGAAGGAATCACAAAGGGTCTCCAAGTTGTAAAGATGTAGATGGTTGATATAATTAGGAAGAGCAAGATCATGGTTTAAAAAATTTTGTAAGACAAGGCAGAGTTTTGTATGAGAGCTATTGTTGATCATAGAAGGTAGGAAACTGACTAATTCTAATCTCTGTGACAAAGGAATTACACCTTTCACTACCAGAATTGCTTGAGGTCAGGATCAAGTAGCAAGCAAAATGAGTTTTGTTTAGATAGAGTTCAGAAACGTCAGGAATGAACTGGATACCAAGGTACTTGGCTATAAGATGCAGCTCAAGACTATCAGCTTAGGAAAATAAATTGAGATAGCAGTAAGGATATAAACAATGTTTTAGTCATTCTTGACTTTCAAGCTGAAGGAAGCAAGTAGCTCAGTGTTATAAAAGCAAACATAATCTAAAAAGAAAAAGGCTATTTGACCTTGTAAGGCTTCTCAACTCTCACTCTGCAGTCTTGTAGAAAATCAAATGGTCAACTATTTTCTAAGTACTTTATTAAAATGCAATAAGGTTTCCTGATTCTACCATCCTTTCAAGCAGCAATTTCCAGACACCTAACACACACCAAGTGAAAGAATGTTACCTCAACTTCCTTCCACAAATTGCCTTAATCTATGCTCTGGTTGTCAACCTCTCTGGAAAGGCAAATAGCTTTCTCCTACTCTTTCTATTTAAGCCTTAATACACTTCAATTAAATCTTGCCTTAGCCTCCCTCTGTTCAAGCGGAAAAAATATTTTTCTTTACAGGTGGCACGGAGATGATAACTTGAATGTTATCTCCGCCAGACCCACCAAGCCAAATTATTTTTCCTTCTGTTGGAAAAATGTACACGGTAGGAAAAAAAATGAACATCAAGTCAAAGTCAAAAACAAATTAAATCTTCCAAGTATTAGACTTTTTATTTGTAAATTAAGTTACAAAGGTGTTTATAATCCCTGCTCCAGAGGGTAGTGAACCTTTAGAATTCTTTACCCAAGAGGGCTGAGAGACTGATTCACTGAAATCAAATCTTAAGGGATACAAAGGTGGTACAGGAAATTGGCGGAGGTAAAAGATCAGTTATCATCTTATTAAATGGAGGAGCAGGCATAAGGTTTGAGAAGTCTACTAGTGCTTCAATTCATGTTTTTAAGATTGTCATGATATATACAGTTAGAAACATTTGGAAATAAAATTCTAACCCAGGAGGACTCAAGCAGATTAGAAAACAACCTCAACAATGGCAAATCAAGCTTAAGTATTTATAACTATGGTCAAATGTAATCAGTTGTTTCTTCCCTTCATAATATTCTCCAGGAAACCAATTGTCAGTGAAATACAAATGTTACACAAACACAGTAATAAAGGAATTGCACAATTATTTTCTTCAATATGCATACTCTGTATTTTAACTCAGGGATGGAAGAAATTTTCAGGAGATTCTGCTCTTTCTCCCCCCAACTGTAGTCTCGTGCACCACAGAAATCTTTTTATGCCAATTCAGGCAATTATGCAGTGTGTCTTTTCCATTTTGTGTTTTGCTTTTTCCTTATTTACTTGTTTCTCCTCCTTATTCAAATACTTGCCATCAGCTGTAGGTTTTAATCTCTGCTCCTAATAGCTTTGTTCTCTCATTGACCTGCTTTTAAAATTTTATGTATTGTTTTCATAACACAAAAGCAATTATGGCAATTGAATATAGTCAACTGGATGCAAACTTAATGCTATCTTATATACTACAGTGGACGAATGTAGCTCATTAGGTACAAAGAGTATGAAGCTTTTCAAATCAATTCATTACAAGAGCACACACACAGGTGAGAAGCAAATGCTGCTTTGCTATGAGTTGGGAAGGATTGGAATGTGACACCACAGTGCACTAAATCTCAAACAATGACAAGATGGTGTACAGGAAAGAGGGAGAAAGCATAGTGGCATGGTGTCAAGACAGCAACCTCTCTCTCAATGCCAGCAAAATAAAAAGAGCTGGTCATTGACTTCAGGAACTAGGATGGAGTACACCCCCACCCCCAGTTTGCATCAATGGTGATGAGGTGGAGATGACTGAAAGCTTCAAGATGTACATATCACAAACAATTTGTCCTGGCCCAACCACGTTGATGCTACAGCTAAAGCAGACCAATTACTCTACTTCCTCAGTAAGCTGAGGAAATTCAGCATGTCCCCAATGACTCTTAACAGTTTTTACAGATGCACCACAGCAAGCATCCTACCTGGATATGACAACTGCTCTGTCCAAAACTGCAAGAAATTGAACAGTAGTGAACGCAGCCCAGAACATCACAAAAACCATCCTCCCCTCCATTGACTCCATCTACACTTCCCACTGCCTCGGGAAAGCAGCCAACATAATCAAAGACCTCTCCCCAGTCATAACCTTTTCTCCCCTCTCCCGTCAGGCAGAAGATACAAAAATCTTAAAGGGCAGGTAACCAGACTTGAGGACAGTTTCATTAGTATTAGACTCTTGAAATGACCTCACATGCTAAAGATGAATTCTTGATCTCCCAATCTAACTTGTCATGGCCCTTGTACTTAATTTATTTACCTGCATTGAACTCTCTGTAGCTGCTACACTATATTCTGCATTCTTTTCTTTTTACTATCTCGATGTACTTGTGTATGGCATCATCTGCCTGGATGGCACACAAAAGCTTTTCCACTGTTTTTTGGTACACACAACAATAATAAACCAATACCAATAATTCTGCCACAGGTCGAACAACAAGAAAATGCTTTAATAGATAACTAATAATAGAAAATTTACAAATGAGAGAAACTATCAAAATCTCTGTGCAGTAGGTGAAACTACAGCCTTAAACTTTTGACTTGGGCTAAGGAATAAAGTTAAAAATAAACTCAGATACTGAATAGCTGTACATATTTCACAGTAGCATATTTAAAGGAATAATATTCTTTTACTATCAAGAAAAAACAATTAGTGCTTAACTTATTTAGGTAGCTTTCTTCTAACAAAGATGATTTACTGACATGAATGACTTATTGTTGATTAGAAATTTTTTATTTAATAAAATTGAAAATATTCAATTTGCACAAGTGTGATAGGGAAGTGCTACAGAAAAAGTTTAAAAGAGCAGAAGCTACATGTTCCAGCTACCTCCTGGTAGGACTCAGGTGACTCCGAAACAAGTAAATGTTATCATGCATTCAAGTAATCATTGACAAACTTAAACAAGTTTGGTTATATTACTGAAAATTTGGGATCTAATGGTTTTAGTTCAATCACACTGCGTCATTCAGCTAAAAGATTTTTTTGCCTCCTAAGTTTAGAAGTATGAGCTGAATGCAGCAGTGGAGTAAATTCGGAATCTGAGATCTAAAAGAACAGTGCAACCAATAATCTATCCTGTTAACAATTGTGATTTACGAATTGAGAAATTAACACCAGAAACAAATTTTATATTCCAAATTCAACATCAATCAGATGCAGACCATCAAGGAAAGGAAAGGAAAGATCAGTTTGAAAGAGGGAAAAATACTATAAATTTAATTTTTAAAATTGCTAACATTTAGAATAGCTACTTTTTGATGCCAAAAAACTAATACTTATCACATTGCTAAACAGTCACAGCTGTGTGTTTGCAACCAAGGACACACACTTGTTCCTGGTGAAGTAGCAATTGATGTGTACTTTCAATTTAATACATAGCACTCGGTGATCACAACGTAGTTTCTTCTACTGCAGAAACCAAACTCTGGGTAACAAATACCTCTTCAGTCCAGAGAAGTGACCCCAAGTTTCCAGTTGCCTAGCTCTGATGACAAGTCAGCAAATTTAAACATTAATTCCACACAGATGTTGCTGCCTGACCCATTTAGTATTTCCAACATTTTAATTCCATCATTTGTTCCTGCTCAAGATAATCTGCAGTCTTACTAGTTACTACTTGTCAGATTATCTTAACTGGCAGCATATTTTTTTTCCCCTAAGCAAAAACTTAGCAGGTTCAAGTTACTTGCTACCCTTTACAGGTATACTAATCCCCACTTGTACACTTCAAGTAATCAAGTTCAGATCTGGGCATCACATCTCCAAAAGATTTATTGGTCTCAGAGGATGCATTGTTAGGTTTCACTAGAATTATACTGTGGCTTAATTATACTTTGGAATTTAGAATTTCAGTTATGACGAGGTTAGCTGCCTGAGGTTGATTTCTTTGCAACAGCAGAAGTCAAGGGGTGATTTAATTGAGGTTTACATTGGGTAAAAATGAAAGATCCAAAAGCCTTACCAGTAATTAGGTGGCAATTAGGGGGCAAATAAATGAATGAATTGGCAATTAATTTATTATCATCACATGCACCAAGATACCGTGAAAAGCTTTAGTTTGCATGCCACCCAGATCATTTCATACACAAGTACATTGAGGTCAGACAAAGTGGGGTAAAAGAACAATGCAGAATAGTGTTATAGTTACATAGAGTGCACAGTGCAGGTAGACAAAGTGTTTTGAGGAATTGAGGAAAACATTTTGTGCCCAGAGGGTTGTGGAGGGCTGGAACTCACTGCCTGAATGGATGGTGGATGCAGAAACTGTCATTATATTAAAAAAAAACCTTGGATAACCACCTGGTGTGCTGTGAGCTGCAAGGTTAAAATATGCAACCTTGGAAGCAGGACACAGCTTGCGTGGGCTGAATGAGCTAAAAAACATCAGTCTGGGTTTTAAATTTTCTCGATTTTATCATGAGTTGTCTGAGAATCAACATTTGGATGGTTGTTTATTTTACTCTCACCTGAAGTAGCTGTATTATTTACAAATTAACACAAGGAAAGCCACTGGCCTCAACATTACTTTGACAGCAAAATCTGGCCCATTATGTTAAAAGACATTGATAGTTTGTTGAATGTGTGTATTGGGTTGAAGAAGAACGTATTTTTTTCTCCCCAAAGGTGGTTTGAACAATTAATCCAGATTGAAAACACCTGAAGTATGTTTGCTGCTTTACTTTGAACCCATGAACAAAATGTGGAATCAAAGCTATTTACTAAAATATTATCATATGCCAGTAAGTCAGTGTGGTAAATAGGAACGAACTACAAAACTAGTTCACCATCTTGGTGTTCTGCAGCAGACTCCAATAGTTAGTGTAAATTGGGAGAGTGGCTCTTTAAAAAGATACACTTTTTAAATGGATTGGAGCTATTCAGCTTGTAGTGATCAATGATTGGCATGAAGTGGGAAAAAAAATGACAGGTCAGTCTGTGCACATTCTACTTGATAAACAGATGACATGCATAAAAGCAAATTGTAGCCAGATTTCCTCATCTAGTACAATTTAACTGTACTGGCACAATTAAAAAAATGCACTCCCAAAAAGACTTTTTTAAAATGTAACAATTTCCAAACAAGTTTAAAAATATTTGACAGCTTCCTATAGTCTAACATATATAAATTTACTTAAAAACTATAAAACTTTACTCGAATTTTTATAGCAAAACAAAGCTGTTAGAGGATATCTGCAGCTCTAAAGATAATGTTAAAAACTTTACTTCTGATATCACCCATCATTTTACACAAATTATTTCTGCCTGGTTTGCAAGCAATTCTGTTTGCTTCAAATCCCCTGATATTTCTTCCCTCCAAACATCTGTTCGATTGTGCAACAGTTAGATTTTCCAGTCCTGGAACTGAAGCAGTGCAAAAAAAAATCTTAACTCAAAACTGACCTGCAAGTTCAGCCAGTTGAAACTAATGAGAGCAAAGTTTATGCTTTTATATAATTCTATAGCAATCATGGATAAAAAAACTACAGTTGCTGGAAATCTGAAATAAAAACAATTCTCAAAAGTCTCAGCTAGTCAAGCAGCCTCTGTGGAAAGAGAAACTGGTGAAGCAAATGGTCTTTCCAATTAATCATTCTTTTCCAGAGTCTGACTAAAGATTACCAACATTTTCTGCTTTTATGACATAATTCTATTCCATATAAGCTTTGTTCTTCAAGATGTGCATTTTACAAATGGAATTTTTAATTCAGACAGCAAGTTGAACACATTGCACAAATTAAAAACTCCATTTGTAAAATCCAAGAGAAATTTCATAATAAACCGATTATAATGCAATATTCTAATCCCGTAATTTATGCTGCTGACAAATGCTTCTACATCTTTAATGATTAAACTAGCAATAAACCATTTGGAAGTTTAGATGAGCCTTATTTTGCTCTCCTTAGATGAAATGTGAAAGTCCCAGAACCAACCGGAGATGCATATCTATAAATATTTAAATTTTTTTCTTGTAGGAACAAACCATTTCACACATATTATAGCTTTCATATCCCAAAATTCCCAAGTGTATCAAGGACTCATGAAATACAGTCATGGTTATTATATGGAGACTAATTTGCAAACAAGATAGTCTCATACAGCAGTCAAATAAATGACTTTTAATCACTTTGGTAATATAGATTGAGGGAGAACCATTAAGTACTGGGATAGTACCATTTTTCTTTAAATTGCGCCACTGGATCTTTACATGTCTTTCAACTGAATGTAGTTTCAAGGAAAAAAATTCCCAACTTCATCAGGGCAGTCCTCACTGAAACAAGTACTGATGTTTCAGTGACAATGAGCTGCATTATTACTTATCATAGACAAGTATGGATATTAAACAGAATACATCCTCTTAAAATACGAAAGGAATTAAAAAGTTTGCCCTCCAATATTACAACTGATAATGACTGGTATGATTTCTGAATTTGATGTACAAAAATGAATGGAATCATACAGGAAAAACCAGACAAGTTATCAAACCACAAAGCCTCATACATCATCATTAGACTCTCCTTAACCAAAAGGGTACACCAAAAGAAAAACAATTAGTTGGGTAGAAAAAAGACGGTAAATTTAACATTGAATATCTACCTTCATTGTCCTGAAATTTTTCCTCAGCCTGGAAGGAATCATTCCTTAAGTGTTATAAAACTTTATCAACCAAACAAAAATTATCATCAAGGGTACCAGGCACATGAGAGGATTCTGTAGGTTTCCTCCAAGGTACATACGGTCCTGACCTGGAAATTCATCACTGTCACCAGTTCCAAAAACCAATTCAATCTATGGAAACTTGAATTTTAAATTTCAAAGATCAAAATACATGCTATTGTGATTTGAAACACTAAAAGTTCAGCAAGATAAACTGCCAGAATTTACAACTCATTAGCAAAATCTAAGCAAAAAGTACTTTGCTGTTCAGCTAACATTTAATCACGAGATACGCGATTGGTTAAGCAACAAAATCTCAGAATTAATAATAGTGGTCAAAGTTAGTGAGTTCTCCTTGAGCTATCAACTTCCTAAAGCAAAAGGAGAATCGGACAGAAAATCCAAAATTTAGAAGTGGTCAAAAATTAAAACAGACATTCCTTTACCTCACTTTGCATTTCAAAGTATTTTGTACTCAAGTACTCTCATTATGTAAAGCTCACAGGAGCTTAAAATGACAACCAGTGGATATATTGATATAAGCCTTAACTGGAAATTTAACATTTACTAAATGCCCAAAAGAAGCTGATTTTATAATCAGTTAGATTTTGATTAGACAGTCTCTTAGCCACTCATACAATTTTTACTCACTCCCAAGATTTTTTTGCATTCTCCCTGACCCCTGTGCTTATCCAGTTCTCTACTCTTGCCAATTTTCATTTTTGTGAGAAGTGATTTTCTTATAAAGGCTTTATTCCTCCTCTCAGCAAAAGCCAGTCAACACCTGGCACAACCTATGCTAGCACTTTTCATTTACATGATGTCAATTATCATCCAAAGGTTTTGGCATGTCCCCTTTGACCCTCAATTTTTATAGATGCACCACACAAGCATCCTATCCAGATACATCATGGCTTGGCATGGCCATGGTCATTCACCATACATTTTATGGACATTGTGTCAGCAGAAAGAATTAGTTTAGTTGGGAATTTGATTACTAATTTAATTAGTTCAGCACAACATCATGGGCCGAAGGGCCTGTTCCTGTGCTGTACCATTCTATGTTCTATGCAATTGCTCTGCCCAAGACCACAAGTAACTGCAGAGTTGCGGACACAGCTCAACAAATCATGGAAACCAGCCTCCCTTCTGTGGACTCTTTCTATAGTTCTTGCTGCCTCAGTAAAGCAACATAATCTAAGACCCCACCCACCTCAGACATTCTCTCTTCTCCCCCCTCTCATCGGTCAGAAGATACAAAAGCCTGAAAGCACATACCACCAGGCTCAAGGACAACTTCTATCCATTGTTAAGGCTATTGAATGGTCCCCTAGCACGATAAAAATGGGCTCTTGACCTCAATCTCCATCGCTATGGCCTTGTACGTTATCATCTGCCTTCACTGCACTCTCTCTGTAACTGTTATTCTTTATTCTGCATTCTGTTATTGTTTTTCCGCTTGTGTCGATGTGATGAAATGATCTGTATGGATGGCATGCAAAACAAAGATTTTCACTGTAGCTCAGCACATGCGACAATAAAATACCAATTTACTGCCAGGAGGAAAGGGGCAGGGGAAGAGGGAGTGTTTCCCCTCAACAGAACCCCTCTGCTAGCTGTGGTTCTTTAAGACTGTAATAAGATAATATCTAGTCTTGGACAAGCAGCAATTT
>JAUZTB010000002.1:49356783-49367122 GCA_034780895.1 Rhynchobatus australiae
TGATACTCAAGTTACAGGTTTCTCATTGCTTTCTGTTGTGTTGTATTTAAGCATCTCGGTAATCAACAAAAAGAAAGATGAATGTTGCAAAGAAAATTGAACTCATTTATTCTTTTTACAAACAAGTAAACTAAACTTTGGCTAGTTGAATGAGAGAAAACATCCATTTGAAGTATGAAGAAATAAATGAGAATTTGTATTAAATGATTCATTTAATACAAATTCATTTCTCTTAATGAATAGTGAACAAAGATTACATTCCAACACATTTTCTGTAGTTTCATGGCTTTGTAACAAAATGATCAAGGAGCAAAAAAACTGTGCCAAGCTAGTCAACAAACACTTCTGTCATTCTCCAAGGAGCATGAAGAGGAAAAAAAAACATGCTGAACAATTTCTACTGCCAACTTTAAATGCACGTTTTGCAATACTGAGTAATTAAAGCAAGATGCTTTATTAATTTGTTTCTTTCCCTAATGCATTGCATGAGAGGAAATACTCCTTTCCCATCATTTGCTAAAATAACAAATATGCAAGTTTAACCAGATCAATTTTCTGAGCAAAGTTCAGCTTTCCAAGGATAATGCCATTGTGTCAAAATGATCTTGCTAAATGTGTTCTCTATTCCAACTTCTCCTTAAAAGTTAGTGCTGATTTTCAATTATCAGACCTGTGATCAAACTGCCAGAATGACCCAGTATCAAGTTGGAGTCATTTTCTTTTCTCTATTAATTGCTAGAAAGTGTACTGGAGTGATATGAAATACCTAAAGTAGTGACACAGGTGGATGGCATAGTCAAGGCAGCATTTAGTATGCTTGTCTTCATAAACTGAGACATTGAGCAGAAGAATTGGGACATCACGTTGCACCTGCACATTGGTTAGACCGCACTTGGGAGTAGTGTGAACAATTCTAGTCACCACACTAAAGGAAGGAAGTGGTAGTAATAGAGTTCAGTAGAGATGATATGCCATAATGTTTTGTATTTATAAAGAGATTGGATAGGCTGAATTTATTCTCATTGGAACACAAAAACCTGAGGGGTGACTTTATAGAGGCTTATGAAATTATGAGGGTCATAAACAGGGTTGGGGGAGTAGAAAACTAGAATGCACACAGTTTTAAAAAGTGAGGGGGAAAATTTAAAAAGGAGATCTGAGAGTTTCCCTCCCCCCCCACCCCCCAAAGGGCAGCGTTATCTGTAATAAGCTGCCAGAGGTGGTAGAGGTTGATAACAAGAACAATGTTTAAAAGACATTTGAATATCGACTTGGATAGGAAAGGCATAGAAATTTGTGTAGATAAGCACAGATGACGTGGGCTGAAAGGGCCTTTTCTCTGTGCTGTACAATTTTATGATTCTATGAAATCAGGCCCACAAAGCATATCAGCACCTTTGTAGAGAAAAAATAGTGAAGATTATAAACCCTCAAGTACACAAGAAACCAAGACTTTAGAAGTACAAAATTAATATGAAATAGAAGTGTCTGTTACTTCAGTTTTCTAACCTCATATCTCCCCCACCTATAACATGAACTAGCACAAGTCTCTTGCCTTAAAAATCTCAATTAGCTATGCATTGGGATTGGCTAGACTTTACACTGCATAAAAACGAAGCACATCAATGACTAACAGCAGGACAAATAACCAGAAAACTTCAAAATATTTTCAAAACTGCAGTTAATATTTCAAAATTTAGTTTGTTGAACTTGATTGGAATTAAGGGTTCAATTTTAAAAGGATCTCATTGTCAAAAGAATAATTTCTCACTTCTCGAAGCTCAACTTTAGAACAGGAAGAACATGATCTTGCTCAAAGCCACACATTCATTAAGGAATGGGAGTAATAAAGGAATTGTATTACACCTACAGATTAAATAGCATTTCATCTGTTTCAATGTAAAGACTGACTACATAAATCAATAACAGAAATACCACACATAATACACTTTAATTCTTGAACAAATAGCCTGCTTTGAATATTTTTGAAAGGTTACATGGATCAAATGGACTATACTTGACAAATACTTAGTTCTTTTGCTGCATGTGACGTCAAAATTTTGCCTGCATAACTTTTATTCATTCTTAGTGTGTGGGTGTCCAGCATTTATTGCTTATCCTAACATGCCTTGAGAACATGAAGTGGGCCTCCCCCTTGAACCACAGCAGTCTGTATTTCAACAACTCAGATTTTAACTACTGCAAAATGACCAGCAAACCCACCCCACACCCCCATAGATTCTTTCCTGTGTGCCACCAAATAATTTATTCAAAAGTAGCAAACAAGTTGAAGCTTAGCACCACCAGCATTATGTTGTTTTGACAAATACAAGATAATCAAAATACCTGGTACAATCATTTAGGTACCAAGTATCCAGTTGGCAATGTTATCAAACAGGAATAAACTATGTGTCAGTTCTCAGCCTAGCAGATAGAAGTAAGAATTAAAAATCTAGAGTGCTTTTTTTCTCCCCCAATTTAAAAAGTTATTGCTATTGAGAAGCATATTACCTACACCAAGTACAAATGTTAGCAATAAGCATTTCCAAATCAGGGTTAACTGTCAAATGATTTGCACAGCTTCCTCTATTTTGTCCAAACATTAAAACTCAATAGCAATCTCTGGAGGATATGTTGATCTGAAATGACACCAAGTCACAAGGTCAAAACAAATACTGTACACTATGGAAACTTATGATCATAGAAAGTTCAGACGAGGAGGAAGCAGGAAAGAGAAAATAACATTTTACATAATATTCAATAGAAATGCTAGAACTGATTAATGTTGTACAAAGGAATAGAACAATCAGAAGGTAATGATAATTAGCTAAATGCTCCAGCTAAATAGTTGTCACATTAAAATCATGGTGGAGTAGAGTGCCATCTAGAGCAGTAGATAATGATGCATCTTCAAAGCATTCTGAAAACTGGCAAAATTTATAATTTAAAGGCAGGATTAAAGATTCAAATTTGCTCTAAGATTCACACTCAATCCTCCTGTGGCAGAAAACTGAATCTGAAGTTAATAAAATGAGTCCTAAGTGGGATACAAAATCTTTGAAATCTATAAATTTCTACCAACATGTTGGAAAATGATTTGTCACCACTTAGAATGCCCAATGCAATTTTAAGGGTTTAAAAAAAAATCAATGGCTTTCCCAACTTGTGGTGTAAAGGAAAGAGGGGCAGTGCAGTGGTCAGTTAATTTTGAAATGAGAAAGCACAATACTCCAGTACATCGTTAGTGCAAGCATAATTCAAATTAAACCATGTATAACGCTATACACAATGAAATTCCCATCAAAGCATGACTGAGAAAATTAAAACCATGAATAAAATATTACTGTTTATATCACAGTATAGGGCACAAATACACTTCTGAAATTTACTGAGAAAAACTGTAGAGTAAGTAACTAGAAAACATTTTTTTTAAACCACCAGGGAGGTCAATTACTGGCAGATATCATTTTATAAAAAAAACACAGGGGCTAGGAAACTTCTTTTGAATAAAAAAACATGAAAATCTGAATGCTTTTAAAATGGTGGAAACAAATTTCATAGCAGTTTTCAAAAGCATATACATGAGAAAAATGTTGGGGAAGCAGGCCAGTGGGACCACAGATCTTTCAAAGAACAATCAAATTAGTGCATGATATTAAAAAGGGGCAAGAGCTCTACATGCCATGGATAAGTCAGTGAAAACAAACTGACAGGTGATTAAAATGTGAAATTTCACTTGATGTTATCATACAGACTTTATTCGTACCTTTTGGAAGTTGGTTTAATAAAGTTAAAGCAGGTAGAACTGAAGGCAAATTGGCAGATTATAACTAGTATTGCCCTGCTGGGGATTCTTCTCAAAAGTATTTCAAGGATATATGTTTAGCCTACTTTGACTTATCTTTTCACTGCCTCTTAATATCAAAGACAATCTCAAAATACCTCACTATCTTTTACATCATTTAATCTTGGCAATTTCCTCTATTTAACTATTGGAGACAAGCCATCATCTTCAGCCCCACCAAAAAAATCCCATCCCTCACCAGGAGGTTTATTCATACTCACTATCCCCGGCTGAATGAATCAACATGCGATATTGGCCTACTGCTAGTCTAGTAATGGGTTTAGCTTCTCAACCCATCTCCTCTCACCTCCCCATATACTGACAATCATCCCAACTTAATGTCCATTCTTTTTTGTACCTTTTCCTACTTATACCTTAGCTTTAGCTTGACAATTCCATTCCCCAATTCATTTCCATTTATATCCTCTTCTAATTCAGCTTCTTTCATGTTTCGCTCTTAAGGATCATCACTCCTTATACCCTATTAAAACCCTAGACCTTTCAGACACATTTTCTGCCTTCTAATATATCCTTCAAATCTAACTTCATTTTCTCCAACCAACCCACTTTCTATCATCTCCAAAACCCAAATATTTCTTTAAAACAATTTAGATATTTTTTACTATACAACCTAACCATGACCAATGCACTTAATTATGAATGACACAAGAGACTGCAGATGCTGGAATCTTGAACAACACACAAAGCACTGGAAGAACTCAGCAGATCAGGCAGCATCTGTGAAGGGAATTGGACAGACGACGTTTCGGGCCAAGACCCTTCTTCTGGGCAGTTCAGATGAAGGGTCTCAACCCAAAACGTCAACTGTCCATTTCCCTCCACAGACACTGCCTGATCTGCTGGGTTCCTTTAACACTTTGACAGTTTTTTTATAATTAGGAATGACGATTAATGACACTGTCTCATAAGTGGCAACTATGGATGTCACATGAACTGCCTGAACACAAAACCAGAATGCACAGCCAATGGCTTTGGCACCCATTCAGAAAGGAAACAGCTGCATCTAACACAGCTGATGATTTCATATACATTCTGAACCCATTGGTTTTCTACTGCACCTATGGGCAAGCTGAAGGTTTGAATCCATTGTGTTGGAAAGGAAGTTATGACATGTTACTAACCAATATGGAAATTGTTGGTGCCATACAGGAAGTAGCATCTGCTGGGAGGAGTGAGAATGAAGATTAGTCCCAAGCAAATGATTCAGCCTGCATACAATAGTACCAAAGCCAATTTCTCTTGGCTACAAGATCTAATCCTTCCGTGTAATTACTGAGGATACAGCCAATTTAATCAGGAAGCATAAAAGTTTTGTGTTAAGTACTTTGTGAACAAATGTGCTATTAATTAGGCAGAGAGAGAGAAAAAAATCAAGATCTGACTGCTTCACATTGTACCATTTATCCAGAGCTCAAATTTCACTCTTTCACTGGGCATCAATCAAATTTTAATCTTTCACTGGACAGTTTAGATGATGCTTTTCAACATTCATAAAATGGTAATTCAAACTTTTTCATGAAATTTTCAGCATAATATCTTATAGATCATATTGACTAAACTGTTTGTCACCAGATAACTTTTGTGCAGAGGAATATAAACATAAAACACAATATACTTGCACTCATGTTGCCAGTTGCAGCCTGGGTGGATGAGACAGACATCAGTGAATGAGCTGCAGAGATCAGTCAGAAAAACAGATTCCATCATGGGAAGGGTAGGAAGAGGTTCGAGCTGCTAAAATAGTCATACAAGATCATAGAGGAACTAAGATGACTTTGTAATTTATGTGCAAAAATGAGAATTTTAAATTTGAGTATCCAGAGGTGATGTAGATCAGAGAGGATTAGCTGATACATTAGCAAAACTTGGGAGATTAGATCTGAATAAAGTTTTGGATGGACACTATTGTAATGAAACCTTGAGGGGCAAATAATTCAAATTTCTCCATTTAAATATTGTTGAAAAAATTAAATACATTTATAGTGTGTGTCATATATACAAATGAGAGTTAAAAATGAAATAATCCTTTCCACAATTCACCATGGAGTAATGCAAATGGAACAGCGTTTTGAACTTTGCACTTCTGGAGCAGAATGAGGGAAGGAGATGATATTTTGGAAGTAATTCAATGGTGGCTCATATAAATCCTTTCTTTCAAAGTCAATTTGTGAAGCATGGTCTCCAGTCAGGTCAGAGATGCTAGTAAAGCACCTGTCAAGCCATCATCATGTTCCATGTAGACAGTTATGTCCAAGGGCAATTTTCAAAGAGGTAGGTCTATTTGTGCCTCGAGCTATAAAACAGCAGCAATAATTTATTGAGTCAGCTGAAGCAAAGGTGCACAGCCATCAGGGCGCACACATCAATAGCTCTTGTATGGTTTGCCAGTTCTTTCAAGCACAGACCTGCTCTCTCAATTTAAAAAAAATGGCTGGCATATGTTCATCTTCTAGGTGCATCAAAGGAGCACCCTGAAGTAAATCTTCAATTTTATCTTATTTTATTCATTTTCGGAACCTGGCCATAGCTGACAAGACCAGCACTTGTGACCCACCCCTAATTGCCCTTGGGTGGTGGCAAACCATCTACCCAAACTGCTGGGGACCTCCTGATGATGTATTCCCACAGTGCTGTTGGATATGCAGTATTTATTGAATATCAAAAGGTAGGGGACTCAGCAACAGTAATTCCATTGAACATTGTTTTAGGCTCTCTTTTTGGATATGGTCATTGCCTAGCATTTAAGTAATGTGAATTTTACTTGCCACATACCATCCTATACTTGAATGCCATTTTGGTCTTGCTGCATACAGACACGGGCTGCTTCATTTCCTAAGGAGTTATCCATAGAATTGAACATTGTGCAATCAGTGGACATCCTCACATCTGACCTCATTATAGAAAGCGGTTGATGAGGCAGCTGAATCTAATGACACTGCCCTGGGGAATTCTTGCAATGCTGTTCTGATCAACTTACAAATACCACAAAATCTTCCTTTTTGCAAGCTTTGACTCCAACCACTGGGGTGTCTTCCCTTTGACTTTAGTGTTACCAGGACAGCTTAATGCCATATTCAATCAAGTGCTGTCTTGCTGTCAACAGTAGTCGATCTTACTTCATCTCTGGAATTCAGCTCTTTGCACCATGTTTGGACCAAAGCCTTGATGAGGTTTGGAACCAAGTGGTCATGGTGAAACCCAACTGGGCATAGGTGAGTAGGGTATAGGTACTGTTGATAGCACTGTTGAAGATGGTATCCATTACTTAGAGGATGTAGTAGATTGCTCAGTGCATTATCAGCAAGATTAGATTGTCCTGGAACAGGAGGTAACTGGGCAACATCCTACCATCTTTATTTCATTGCCCATCATCATTCATGACTAGCTGCGGTAGTATTGCAGAGCTTTGATCTAATCTAGTGGTTATGAGATTGCCTGGTTCTCACTACTGCATGTATTTTGCCATGTATGTAATACAGTATTGCAGCTTCACTAGGCTAGCACCTCATCATTTTTAAGTATGCTTGGCAGTTCGTAGCTCATAGCAGGAGGGATGCGTCAGCCATGAGGTTACTGATTGTGGTACTGTCTATTTGTGCAGCTGCTAATGATCGAGAGTTTGGACTGTCAAACATGATCTGAGCCTTTATAACCAAGCACACAACACGAAAAGTATCCTTGGTAATGAAGATAGGATTGTCTCCACAAGGGCAATGCAATGGTGACTTATACCAATGCCATCATGGATGACTGCAGCTGCCATAAATAATTGGTGAGGATAAGGTTAAGTACGTTTATCCCTTGGACTGGTTCACTCACTATGCAGCAGACCTCTTCTGGTGGCTAGATTCTTCAGTATTCGGCCAACTTGGTCTGCATTCGTGTTATTAAGCTCCAAAGATGGGCATTGAAGTCACCCTTCCAGAATACATTATTCTTTTGCTACCTGCAGTGCTTCTTCCAAATGTGTTCAACTAGGAAGCAGCACTGAAATACATCAGCTGAGGGAGGATGGCAGATGATAATCATGAGGCCCTTTCCTTGCCTGAGTTAGAACTGAAACCCTATGCCTTCAAAAGGGCCTGGAGTCAACTTTAAGAACTTCTGCCTATGTGCCACTAGTTGTTATGGAACAGACCTGCTGATAGGACCCAGGATGTACCCAGGAATTGTCATGGACAAATCTGGCAAAGTATGACTCTGTGAGTATCACAAAGTCAGATTGTTGCCAGACTAGTCTGTAGGATAGCTTTCCCAGTTTAGATATATTCACCAGATGTTTGCAAGGTGGTCTAGTTTAATTCCATCTCTCAAAATTTACATGAGAGAACCAATATTGGAAAAATATTGATGGCTGAAGATCACTTACAAATGTTAACAGTAATGAGTTGAGTAAGCCATGTGACAATTTTATGTAATGGTTACAATTTTGCCAGATGAATCAAAATCTGGCAATTTCTAATGCCCAAAATAATGTCTACCTATTTTATAGGCAAACAATTGATGCTCTAATAAACTCCTTCCACCTCACCCATTCCCACCTTCCCTTCATTGTGGTACTTGCCAAAGGCAATTGACCTAAATTTTGCAGTTGCAATAATGGCAAGAGGTCAATAGTTTCAGACTTCTAGAAATCAATTTTGACATTTAAGAACCATGCATGTACCAAAAGGTATTCTATACTCAAAAGGACTAATGTGGAAATCCCAAATTTGCTGTTAGCATCTTCCACAAGCTATACTTATTTGTACCCTTCCCTACCAAAATTTCAGGAATACATGACCTAACTCCTGAAGTCTGACTCAAAATGTTAACTCCATTTCTGTTTCCAAAATCCTCTCAGCATGAATGTTTTCAGCAATTTTTTTCTACATTTCATGCTAAGAGACCCTGAAAATGATACATTTTGTTGTCAAAGTCCAAGTGAATTTATAGTGACATACTAAGCCATAGTTATCTGTTAGGAAACTCCACAAAAACAAGAGATTGTAAAAACCCTCAAACATTTCAGCTTAACTTGTGTTCTGATCTTTCTTCAGTACTCAAAAGGTTTAATATAATAGTGGGAAAAATAAACATTCTAGCTTTCTGGTTTGTCCATATTGGAAATTCTTTAAAATGAGGGTTGGGGAAGGGAATTGATGTTTGTAGGGGCTTTCTCCAAAGTCAATGCAAGTGCTATCACTTAACTACTGAACCCAAAATCCAGATTACATGATCAGAGATATAGGCAATCACTTAAAAGTACAATAAACTTTCCATACTGAGTTCTTAAAAAAAAATCTGTCGATTCTATGAATCTAATCACAACTTCAGCCCTCTTTGCACGTGGGTATTCACTTTGGAAAGGTTAGGTTATGATGTTATATTAATTTATGTACAGATGGAATAAATGACCATTTGAAAAGCTGAGGAAATACCAAAAGTAATTTTAATGTCCTTTGGAAAAATAATCAAAGTAGAAATCATGCTAGACTCAGAGTCACACAGCCTAGAAACAAGCCCTTCAGCCCCATTGGTCCATGTCAACCAAGATGCCCTATCTAAGCTGGTCCCATTTGCCAGCATTTGGCCCATAACCTTCTAAACTTTTCCTATATATACCTGTCCAACTGTCGCTTAGAAATTGTTTTTGTACCTGCCTCAATTACTTCCTCTGGCAGCTTGCTCCACATGGATACCACCTTTTGTGTAAAAGAAAGTTGCCCCTCGTGCTTCTCTTAAATCTTTTCCCTCTCATCTTAAACCTATGTCCTCCAGTCCTTGATACCCCAACACTGGGTTAAAAGACTGAGTGCTTTCACCCCATCTATGCCCCTCATGATTTTATAGACCTCTATAAGATCACATCTCAGTCTCCTATGCACTAAGGGATAAAGTCCTAACCTGTCAAAGCTCTCCCTATAACTTAGTCCCTCAAGTCCTGGCAACATTGTTGTAAATCTTTTCTGCACTGTTTCCAGTTTATTAAGATCTTTCCTATGGCAGGGTAACCAAAACTAAACACAATACTCCAAATGCAGCCTCACCAGCATCATGACCTCCCAACTTTCATACTCGAGAAATAAAAGGCAAATATGCTAGAAATGTATGTCAGAAGAAATAAATGACAAACACAAGAAAACAGGAGAAAAGATGGTTCAATTATGTTTGCAAAGGAACAGAAATGCAACAATCATCAATAACAATGTCATAAGAGTATTTTAGGACTATATCCAGGCATTAAGGAAAGGCTGGAAGAGGAGAAGAATAGTTATAGTTAACTGGTTGCCAAAATTATTTCAGTTATCTTGTTACATGTTTAGAGCAGATTATTACTGTACTAAAAATCATTACATCAGCATGTTTTATTTTCATAGCTAATCTGTTGGAACTACATCATTTCACCTGACCATTAATCCATGGCTCTTCAGAAAGGAAGACCAGAGTGGAAATTGGAACTTCTCTTCTTTCCACCTGGTGCAATTACAGGCA
>JAUZTB010000002.1:49400027-49410376 GCA_034780895.1 Rhynchobatus australiae
AATGCAGAGAAAAGCCCCCTTTTTGGAGTTTAATTAGCAGAAGTGCGTAGAGATTTCTTCTGTTCCTAATTTTCTTCAAAAGTGCTTGCCTCTTTTTAATTTCTAAGTAAGTTGAAGCGATGTTTCATTTCATATCAAAGTGGCATCCCATATTCCTACAGCAGGAACTTTTCACTTCTTCATAACGATTATATCTGAGCCTCGTTTGATAGAACAAATAACAGAACAGCACAGGAACAGTTCCTTTCGGCCCACGATGTTGTGCCGAACTAATTAAGCTAATAACACCTAATTAAATAATTCCTTCTGCACGCACATGGTCCATATCCCTCCATTCTCTGCATATCAATGTGTCTATATAGGAGCCTCTTAAATGCCTTTATTGTATTTACCTCCACAACCACCATGGCAGCACATTCCAGGCACTCATCACTCTCTGTGTTTAAAAAAAAATCCCCAGACATCTCCTTTGCATCTTGTCACCTTAAATACATGCACTCTAGTATTAGATATTTCAACCCTGGGGAAAATGATACCAGCTGTCTGCTCTATCTATGCCTCTCATGATCTAATAAACTTCTATCAGGTCTCCCATCAGCCTCCACTGTTCCAGAGAAAACAGCCCTAGTTTGTCCAGCCTCTCCTCATAGTACCTGCCCTCTAATCCAGGCAGCATCTGGTAAACCTCTACTGCACCCTCTCCAGAGCCTCACATTATTCCCATAGTGGAGCAACAGAACTGGATGCAATACTCCAGGTGTGGCCTAACCAGTGTTTTTATAAAGTCCAGTTTACTGTCATATGCAGAAATACATGCACGCACAGGTGCAATGAAAAACTTACTTGCAGCAGCATTACAGACACATAGCATCATATAAGTTTTATAAAGCTGTAACATAACTTCCTGACTGTCGAACTCAATGCCTCAACTAATAAAATCACATATGCCATACACCGCCTTTACCACCCTATCAACTTATGCAACCACTTTCAGGGAGCTATGGAATTTCATTCCAAGATCCCTCTGTACATCAATGCTGTTAAGGGTTCTGCCATTAACTTTGTACTTTCCCTTTACAGTTGATCTCCCAGAGTGCAGCATCTCACATTTGCCCAGATTAAACTTCATCTGCCATTTCTCCGCCAATATCTGTAACTGATCTATATTCTGCAGCATCCTTTGACTATCCACAACACCACCAATCTTTGTGTTATCTGCAAACTTACTAACCCACCCATTCACATTTTCATTCAAGTGATTTACATATATTCCTGCAGAATACCAGTAGTTACAGACCTCCAGCCAGAATAACACCCTTCCACCAGTACCCTCTGTCTTCTATGGGCAAGCCAATTTTGAATTCAGATGGCTGTGTCACCATGGATCCCTTCTGGATGAACCTACCATGAGGGCCTTTGTTGAATGCCTTACTAAAATCCACTTAGACAACATCCACTGCTGTACCTCAATCAAGTTAGTAAGACATGACAACAAGCCATGCCGACTGTCCCTAATTAGGCTATGCTTTTCCAAATACTCATAAATCCTATCGCTAAGAATCCTCTCCAATAGCTTCCCTACTACTGACATTGGACTCACTGATGTATAATTTCCAGGATTATTGCTCTATCCCTTCTTGAACAAAGGAACAACATTAACTACGTGCTAGTCCTCTGGGACATCACCTGTGGCTAGAGAGCACACAAAGATTTTGGTCAAGGCCCCAGCAATCTCATCTGGGCTATATCCCATCAGGCCATAGGGACTTATCCACCTTAACGTTCTTCAAGAGACCCAACACCACTTCTTTATATCAAAATGCCCTAGCATATAAGCATGCCCCACACTGCTCTCACTATCCTCCATGTCCTTCTCCTTGGTGAATACTGATGCAAAGTATTCATTTTGGACCTCATCCACATCCTCTGCCTCCAAGGACATGTTCTTAGACTCTCTTGCATTGCTGTTTGATAATGATAGTTGGTAAATTAATTGGCTACTATAAGTTACTCCTAATGTAAATGGAGTTAGTGTAAGAGAGAATAGAATACTTATACTCATAAGAAAATATAAACAAGTACATGGAGCTACTAAAATTCCTTTATTGAAGGAGCCAACAGTCAACAAACAACATTGGCTGGTAGCACTGGATATTAAAAGTACATGGTTTCTTACAGGTACATTCATACCAAAGGTATGATTAATATTGAATTTTCTGTAACATAAATTAAACTTAATTGGCTCCTGCATCACAAAAAAGCTTGTTACAAAACTGGATAAATATGACATTATCAGGGGTGTGAAAATTTTGTGCTTGCGTGACTATTTTCAGGGAAGAGCAAATGCCACAGCTGAAATTGTTGTCCTTAATGGATACTAGGAATGTGCAGTAGCATCAAATGGACTTCAAAGCTTGTTTGATATCACTTGCCCAAAGTTCTTTCATGAATTAGAGGCCTGCAAGAATTCCGATATAGGTCTTAACTCATATTAACCAGAGGGCTAAAGCCTGCTTCAGTGTTAGTTAAAGAGCACAACTCCAGTTGGGTCACTTCATTGGGAATCCAAAGCATCCATATTTCAAAGATAATTTTTAAACTTTCTACGTACCAATTACTAAAAAGATACATACATAATAAATACATAACTACACTGTTTCCTCTTCAAAGAAAAATTAACAAACCCATATGAACAACTGTCTACATGGAGTATTCAGTTTCTGGATCTGGACATCACTGCTGAGGCCATCATTTATTGCCTGTCATTAATTACCCTCGAGAAAGTAGTGGCGAGCCACTTTCTTGAACTGGTTACAGTCCTTCTAGAGAAGGTGCTCTCCACAGTGCATTGGACAGGGAGTTCAAGGACTTAGATCCAGTGACAATGAAGAACCAGTATATATTTCCAAGTCAGGATGTGCACAGGTTGTGATATTCACATGCACCTGTTACCTTTGTCCATCTTAGTGGTAGAAGTCTTGGGCTTGAGAGGTGCTGTTGGAGTAGCCTGTGTGAGTAACTGCTGTTTATTTTTAAGATGGTCAAAACTGTAGCAATTGTGTGCAGAGGTGAATGGAATAAATGAATGGAATGGAATGAATGAAGCAGGCTTCTTTGTCTTAGATAGTGTCAAGCTTCTTGAGAATTGTTGGCACTGCACTCATCCAGGCAAATGGAAACTACACTAAAACCCCCATTAATCCAGCATATTTGGGACTGTAGTGATGACTGACTTGCAGATTTTCCAGACCACTGGATTTCTAAATTTTATTTCTTTTGTTTTGAAGAAAACAGGCAATATTATAAGCAATGTTATGGTGAACTGGAGTAAGGCATTTGACAAGGTCCCTCATGGTAGGCTGATCCAGAAGATTAAGATGTTTGGGATCCACAGCGTCTTGGTAATTTGGATTCAGAATTGGCTTGCTCATAGAAGACAGAGGGTAGTTATGGAAGGGCATTATTCTGGCTGGAGGTCAACAATCAGTGGTGTTCTACAGGGATCAGTGCTGGGACCTATATTATATATATATGAAACTTGGGTGAAAATATAAAATTGTGGGTTAGTAAGTTTGCAGATGCATTGGTGGAGTTGTGGACAGTGAAGAGTTATCAAAAGATACAGCGGGATATAGAACATTTACAGATATGGGCAGAGAAATGGCAAATGGAATTTTAATCCAAGCAAGTGTGAGGTGTTGCACTTTGGATGATCAATTGTAAGGGGAAAGTAAACAGTTAATGGCAGGACCCTTAAAAGCATTGATGTACAGAGGGATTTTGGAGTCCAAGCACAGCTCCCTGAAGGTGATGACATGGGTAGATAGAGTGGTAAAGAAAGCATTTGGCCATGCTTGCTTTCATTGGTCAGGCACTGAGTATGAGTAAAGAAGTCATGTTGCAGCTATATAAAATTTTGGCTGGAATGCACTTGGACTATTGTATTCAATTCTGGTTACCCCATTACAGGAAGTATGTGGAGGCTTTGGAAAGAGTACGGAAGAGGTCTACCAGGATGCTGCCTGGATTAGACAGTATGAGCAATCCAAAATAAGAATAGTACTTCCACTTTACACAAAAATCAAGTTATCTGACCATTGTAGCTTATGGGAACTTCCTTGCATGACTGAAAGTCCAAATGGTTGTACTTTAATGTTGGCTGTACCATTAAGATGTAACCGTACGAATTAGGCTATGCAGCCCTCAAGCATGCCTTGCCATTTAATCAGACCATAGCTCATTTGACTGTAACTTCAATTTTGCATTCCCAACTACTCATAGTAATCATTTAATCACCCCAACCCTCTGAATATCATCTCCCAAACTTCTCACCCACCCTCCCGGTGAAGCACCCCCCTGCCCCAGTGATGGTAAAGTCTGAGGTCCACAGTGGCCTCTTTCATCCTCAGAGCTGAAAAAGGAGGGTGAATCAGTTGCATCTTTCTCACTTTACAGCAGCGATCCTTGAAAATTACATCACTCATTTTTGGTCCAATCTATAGCTGAAATTTGAGGACACCAGCATCCTTCTCACGTAATGGGACAAATAGGAGACTGCACCAACCCTTGCGAGCCACTGTACTCCCACCTGTGGGCAACGAAAGTGGAATCCAAATCAAGCAACTATACACCTCTGCCTTAAAAATATTCAAATACTCTATTTTAACTACGCTTTGAGGAAGAGAGTCCAAAGACTCATAAAGCATTGAGAAAAAAATTGCTGAGAAAAAAAAGACAATCCAATAATTTTAAGCAATGACCCCAATCTCACATCCTCTTCACATCCACTCTGTCAAAAACCCTCAGGACGGTATGTGTTTCAAATCAAACCCTAACCCCCTTTCATAAAGACTCCAACAGATACAAGCATAGCATTTCCAACCTTTCCTTATGAGACAACCAGCCCATTCCAGATAGTGGCCCAGTAAACTTCTAAATTGCTTACAGCACATTAGATCACTTAAAGATCATGGCTGGCCATCCACCTCAGTACCTTTCCCCTGCTCTAGCCCTTATACCTTGATTCACTTGGTATCCGTTTTGAATGAACTCAGTGACTGTGATTCTGTAGCCCACTGGGGTAGAGGAATCCAAAGATTCACACCTTTGTACAAGAGGATGCAAAGGGGCTTCAAGGGTTTATAGACAAGCTAAGTGAGTGGGCAGATGCAATCAAGTGTGGGAAGAACTGAGGTCATCTACTGTTGCTAGCATAGATAAGCGTGGTCTCCTACATTGCAAGATAATATGAAATTACTCCTCAAAATGGGTAACGAGCCTCCAGGATGGCGCTGATCCCCATTTGTCGGGAGCCCAGTGTAAATGCAATGCACCATCTCCAGACGCTGACCGCCTGCTGAGTCCCTCCAGCATCATCGCGCTTTTCCTCTAGATTCCACCACCTGCAGTCCTTCGTTTCTCTAACTCTACCCGCAGCAATGGGAGGGCAGCAAGTCCTGAAAGAGGAGGACAGGTCTCCTCCTCTCTCTCACTTCGCAGCAGCGACCCCACAAAAATCCCATCGGCGGCTCCGGTCCGCCGGGCGGTCGGAACGGGACCTGCACCCGCGGGGCGACGTCATCCCGCCAGCAGCCCTCTGACGTCGGCGTGCGCCGAACCCTTGCGAGCCACCGTACTTTCCCGCCGGCGGAATCCGAATTCGGGCCCGGTGCGCGTCGCTGCTGGGCTCGAGTTGGGAATTCCAAATCCGAACCCGGAGGACGTCACGGGGCGCGAGCTGCCCAACCCCGGGGGGGTGAACAAGGCCACACGACGTTCCATCCCCTCGATGCTCGCCCGGCCCCACTTAGCCCGTCTGCTTGCAAAATGCAAGAGGGAGGACCTGGACGCCAGCAGAGCATTGAGGCGCTTCTCCGACCTGTTGTGGGTGACTGGGAGAAAGTGGTCGTGTTGTATAGGTCCCATTGCACTCGTAACTCGCAGGCACAGGAGTTTGCACCTGCCTTTCAGGCGGGAGCGTTCTGCAATAAGTTTGCCGGATTTAGAAGGTGAAAGGCCAGCGCACCTGGGACCTACAGCCTGGATACCGTGTAGTCTATTTCTGGAGCAACGGGGTTTTAAATGTTTCAGTGAAAACTCAGAATCCTGGGTTGCATTATCTCAACTTGTCACAAGAGCGGAATCCTTCAGTAAATGCAAGTGTTTCAAATCCACGAACTATTTAGAAAGTATCTGTATTTTTAATTATTTAAACTTTTTAAGACACCGTTCTGTTTTACCTCAAAGAGAGTTGACAGCAACAGTTTTTAAACTGTGTGAAACAAACGTTAGGTGCTCTGCAACAGACTTCTTGCGTTCAATTTCTATTGGGAGCATGGAGACATTGCGAGCAAAGAACTTGGAAGAAGATCATTGCAGCATGAGCATGGAATGCGAGCAGCAAACTATTGAAGAACTTCAGTCAGTGGTAACACCTGACATTGATGTAGTGTCCGCAAAGGATTCGCCAGATCACACAGACAGGTTATTTTCGGATGTAAATATTGCAGAGCTTCTGGGAAATGGTGAGAATCGTACAAAGTATGTGTCTTGAAATATATATCTTCGGTTGTTGCTAATTTGGAAGCTTCTTTCTAATTTTAACATTTTAGAATCCTAGAATATCACGTGCATAATGGCACAAAATGCGATTATACAATATCTCTGTAAAAGAACCATCTAGTGAGATTCTCTGCACCTTCAAGCACAGACTATATACTAGCCAGTATTTATATGCAAGTATCAGATTATTTGTGATGTTGTTCCTTATGAGTCAGAGATCGTACTGTTATAGAAGATAAAATAGATCTAATGTATTGTCAAGAACACTTTATAGTGACGCTATAAGGTTTGAATCTGCAATTCCTGTTTCTGTGAAATAGTGGTCTTGATTAATTTATCTTGTAATTCTTTTTATATTAAAAGTCATTTATTGTGACATATTTTCCAGCCCACAACCTTCAATTACTTTATCAATGAATGTTCACTATTGAAAGTTCCCATGTAAATATTTTGGTAAGGTCTCCATTGTGAAAAATTTCATTCCTTTGTAGATGAAACCATTCTATAATGTAAGCCTTTTGAAAAATAGCTGTGACTTTTATTACTTTATTATGAAAATAATATTTATAAAATCAATTACAATAAGATAACACTTGCCTGTTGATTGTGCCATTTTATTGCATGCATTAAATTTTCGCTTAAAGATCTCAGGCTCATTGTTTTTGCCCAGAACAATGATGCCAATAGCTGTAAATAATTCCTGCAGTCTGCAATAATCAAAAAGCAAATAAAAGCAAATTCTGGAAATCTAAAATAAAAACAGACAAAAAAGTGGATGAGGCATGAGGCAACATCAGCAGAGAGAGAAACAGTTAAGCTTTCATCAACTTGAAATGTTAACCCTGTATCATTATCAACTTGTGCTGCCTGAGTATTTCCAGCATCCTGTTTTTGCTTCTAAGAATATGCAGTCTCAGATTGAGTGATTGGGTGAAAAAGAAGAAAATGGAAGTGAATGGGTGATAAAGAAGAAAATGGAGTGTAAGATTATGCACTTCACTATGAGGAATCTAAAGGTAGACTATGGAGAAAAGTTTCAGATAAGCAAATTACTGAGGGATCTACGTGTTCTTGTGCATAAAATGGACAAAGTTAGGCAGGTGCAGCAAGTGGTTAGGAAGGCAAATAGCCTATTGGCCTTTATTGCAAGAGGGTTGGAGTTTAGAAATAGAAAAGTATTATTACAATTTTATGGGATACTGGCAAGGCCACACCTGGAGTACTGTGAACAGTTTTTGGTCCCCTTGATTAAAGCCTCCACTGACGAAGGAGGCAGTCCAAAAGAGGCTAATGAGAGGGTTGTCCTATGACTTCTGACTAAAGAAGTTTGATCTACTTTGATTGGAGTTTAGAAGAATGAGGGATGACCTTGTTGAATTATTTAATATTCAGAGGGGGAAATGGCAGGATAGAAGCTGAGATGTTTCATTTTTCATAGTTACATCTTTCAGGATTTAAAATTTCGGTATTTAAGAACTTCTTACAGAGAGTGGTGAATCTTTGGAATTTCCTTCTCTGGAGTGTTGTTGAGGCTAGATCATTGGAGATATTTAAAGAGGAAGTAGATACATTTTTGAAAGACTAAGGGATTGAGGGCTATAGGGAATTCATATAGAAGAGGAGATGAGACCTTGAGCAGATCAGCTATGATATCTTAAATGGTGGAGCAGGTTAGAGGGACCGAGTGGCTTACTCCTATTTTCTTGTGTTCTTAAATTGAATTTCCAGTGCCCAATGGATAGAATAATTCTCTCTGAGCTTCTGCAGTTGTTTTTTTTGATGAAAAAGGACTTAATGAATAAGTTTCAAAAGTCTCATTCCGGTAGCGTTGTGGGTGTGTTATTAGATTAATCATCTGGAAATGTGAGTTCAACTCTGCATCGTATCTGAGCAATTAACATCACATTAATTAAATAATTGGAATAAAATGACAGTAAAGTAGTGCCTATTAAACAACAGAAGCAATACATTATGCTCAGGGCAAATAAGATCAAAACTCCACCATATCCTGCTAGGACAGAGAGTTTGAAAGAAAAACATATGCATCACCACCCACACTAATGGTGGAACTGACAACAGGCAAGTGATGAGCTCTTTGGGGCATCTTCTGTCATGATTACCATCACAGAAGCTGACTTTCCCTTGATTCAATTCAGCACACACAATCTTAACAGCTGCTTATATTACATACAGTGAAGATAATGGGGCCCAACAGCAGCCTGACACAAGCTGCAACAAGCTACTCTTTCTGGTAAGCTGTTCTGGTACCCCAACAAAGTGGAATGTGCTCTCCATTGAAAGCAAGACACATCCCACCTTGTCAATTTTCAACCCATGAAAATTCTCAGTCATCAGCAAAGTAATTGTGATAATGTCATTGACAGTGTGAAGAACGTGCTCATCAGTTTGGGTCCTGTCAGTGCCATTTGGTTCCAGGATGTTCCACCCAGACGTTGAATTTCTGAGGTGAATTGAAAGTGGCTTGTAAGGCAGCATTTAACCAAGTTTGGTATCAAGGAGCTCTTGCTGCATTGAAACCAATATGAATCAAGAAGACAATTATCCATTAAGTGGCATGATACCTAGTGCAAAAGAAGGTGATTGTCACTGTTAGAGACAAATCTAACATTAGGTATTATTGCAGGAGTTTTTCAGGGCACTTTAACTGCTTTGTCAATGCTCGTGCTCACATTAAGTCAGATTCGGGGGAGTTCTCTAATAATTGGAGTGTGTCAGTTCCATTTGCTCTGTACATGCTGCAACAGCTGAACCACATTCAGGCATGGGCTGATAGTAGCAAATAATGTTTGTGACATGTAAGTGTCAGCCGGTTCCCACCTTTGTTTATCGTCACTGAATCTCATTAGCAGGCAGATGGGAATTCCACCGCCTCCAAGTTTCCCTTGGTTACAAATCATTCTGATTTGAAAATACGTTTTTGTTGGGTCAAAATCCTGGAACTTGTTATCCAACAACCTAGTGGTAGACCTTCACGCATGGAATACAGCACTTCAAGAAGCTAGTTCACCACCATTTTTCATGAGCAATTGACAGTAGACAATAAATGCCAGCATTTCCAGCGATGCTTCCTTTGGTATAATGTTAAAACCAAGTTGATATATGAAGCATCTTCCTCATATTTTGTTATACAGAAGGAGGCCATTTGGCCTATTAAGTCTATACCTGCTCTCAGAGCACATGCATTCTCCACATTTTCCTGCAGACGAATTTCTCTTATGTTTGCAGACGACACGAAATTAGGAGGTGGTGTTGATAGTGAAGAAGATCATCATAGATTATAGGGGCCTCTTGATCAGTTAGTAAAGTGGGCCAAGGAGTGGCAAATGGATTTCAATACAGATAAGTGTGAGCTGATGCGTTTTGGAAAGTCAAACCAGCGTGGAACTTGTACTATGAATAGTAGGGCACTAGGGAGTGTAATGAAACAGAGGGGCCTCAGAGTCCAATTGCATAATTTGTTGAAATTGGCGTAGCAGGTAGATAGGGTAGTGACAAAGTGTTTAGCATGTTGGCCTTCAGTTAGGGTATTGAGAATAGGGAGTTGGAACATTATGTTACAGTTGTATAAGTCGTTGGTGAGGTCACACTTGGAGAACTGTGTACCGTTTTGGTTGCCCTATTATAGAAAAGACATGGTTAAACTGGAGAGAGTGTAGAGAAGATTTACAAGGACATTGCCAGGACTAGAGGGCCTGAGTTATAGGGAGAGGTTGGCCAGGCGAGTTCTTTATTCCTTGGAACGTAGGAGAATGAGGGGTGACCTTACC
>JAUZTB010000002.1:49784346-49799131 GCA_034780895.1 Rhynchobatus australiae
ACCCAAGTCCTGTCTCCCTTCTCAGCCAGACATACAGAATCCCAAGACACAGTTTGAATGCTTTATTCCTGGTGCCCTGGGTGATAGTTATTCTACTCTCAGATTTTTTTCTTATCACATTGCTATTTGTGGGAGGGTTTTTTTTCAGGTTGACCTCCTAATGCTTTAAAGGCAGTGAAATTCAGCAAGTTTTCTTGAGGTTTTGAAAGGCAAAATAAAAGTGCCATTTTTTTTATAAACTGTTTCAATCCATGGAATGCAGAAAAGAACACCATTTGAGACATTATGTAACTATAAGAAAGCAAATATTTATCTTTGCATGTAGGAGTCTGTCTTGGCTCTCTGATCTTTTTTTCTGAATCACACACCTATGTATTCTACATTAGTTCCATATATTTGAACATCTATGCTAGGTTGACAATTCGTTGAGTATCGTGCAGTGCCAGGGTGGTGTTGTTCAGATGAGATTATAAAATGAGGTTGCATGTTCTTTCAAGCTGATGTATAAGGTTCAATGGAAAGTGTAGGAGAATCAGAATTAAAAATAGAAATTGCTGGAAATTCCCAGCAGGTCAGGCCACATCTACAGGTAAAGAAACTGAGTTAACCTTTCAGGTTGAAGACCTCTTCAGTATTGGGAAGGAGACAAAAGCTTGTTCACCTTCAGGGAGGGGAGGAGGGTGGTCTGTCTCTGATGGCATAACACTGGGGTGACCATGGGGGATAAGCTATAAACAAAGTATTCTGGTCAATGAGTGAATGGGAGCAGTTAGAGGGTGAGAAGGCCATAATATTGTTGTCAGAATCTCAGATAGCAATGAGGAGGTGTATAGGAGTGAGATAGATCGACTGGTTGGGTGGTGTCACAACAACAACCTCGCACGCAATGTCAGCAAGACCAAGGAATTGATTGTGGACTTCAGGAAGGGGAAGTTGGGAGAAAACACACCAGTCCTCATTAAGGGGTCAGCAGTGGAAAGGGTGAGCAGCTTCGAGTTCCTGGCTGTCAACATCTCAGAGAATCTATCTTGGGCCCAACACTGATCCACTCACAAAGAAGGCACGCCAGCAGTTCTGCTTCATTAGAAGTTTGAGGAGATTTGGTACGTCACCAAAGACTCTTGCAAATTTCTGCAGATGTACAGTGGAGAGCATTCTGATTGGTTGCATCACCGACTGGTACGGAGGCTCCAATGCACAGGATCACAAGACACTACAGACAGTTGTAGACTCAGCCAGCTCCATCATGGGCACAACCCTCCCTGCCATTGAGGTCATCTTCAAGAGGCAGTGCCCTGAGAAGGTGGCATCCATCATTAAAGACCCTCACCATCCAGGGCATGCCCTCTTCATGTTACTAACATCAGGGAGGAGGTACAGAAGCCTGAAGATCCACACTCAATGTATGAGGAATAACACCTTCCCCTCTGTCACCAGATTTCTGAATGACCCATGAACACTACCTCTTTCTTCCTCTTTTACACTATTTATTTATTTTTGTGACTTACAGTAATTTTTATGTTTTGTACTGTACTGCTGCCACAAAACAAATTTCATGACATACAAGTCAGTGATGATAAATCTGATTCTGGGGTTGACCTTTTATATTTTGTAGGTTTAACATTGTTCCTGGCTCGGCCCCTGTTTTAAAAAGTTCTCAATCCAGCCCTGCACCAATGCATTTCTCTTGCCTGGACTTATTTTTGTGGCCTTGCGGATCACAGTATCGTCTAGCCATCACTGCTATGGTGGTCTGACTAAGTAAAGTAGACGTGGGTGGCAGCCACACCTGAGGTGGCAGATCTTAAGGCCCTGCCCCTGGAACCCCCCTTTCGAATGACAAGATTGAATCTACGTCAGCTATTCTCCTGCTTCTAATGATTAGCTTCAACTTATTTAGAACAGATACACCAGATTGTTTTTCTAGGGTATTTCAGAGTTGTGGGACCAGAGTCACATTGAGATCAGACTGGGTAACAATGACAGATTTTCCTGTAGTAAACTAGTTGTATTTTTATGGCTTATTGATAGCTTCCTGGTCATCATTATTTTGAACCAGGTTTTTATTCTAAGTTTTTTGATTTCACAAACTACCTAAAATGCAGTTGAAGTTCACACACTAACATTTGAACTGACTGGTTTACTAATTCAATAGTGTAAACACCACATTGCATCAGCCTAGAGATTATGGTCTTTTGGATTTGTGATGCATTTTAACTTTTTTATTTGAATGATAGAGAATACTTGAATAGTTTGAAATTACAACCTCAGTCTTTTTAAAAACTATATGTTGAATTTGCAGAAACTTCCCTGTAGCTGGGTCTATGCTGTCTAAGTGCAAGCTTGTGGTTATCGGCCCAGTTAAAGAAAGCTTCAGAACAGTGGCCATAGCTTCCATAGAGGGGAAGTCAAGCTAAAGGAAGAATTAACTTGGGGTGCTCCTCCTTATTTGCCACATCCTAGTTTGTGGTAACTGTGAGCCATTGGAAGAGTTTTGGAAGCAATTCATCTGTCTATCCTTTAATGAACACAAAAGGAAATGGAGAGGGAAAATAAGTTTTATTGTTAGAAAAGTGTTAGGGTGGTGTTCCTTTTGACAAAATTGTCTCTAGAAATTAAATTGAGTTTGTTGTATCAGAAGCTGTAGTCTTCAACTTGGCACGTTGATCACTGCACCTGTGATTGGGGTCTTCTGTGGTGCTGTAGGAAGAAGGGTACTGTCTTATTATTGCTATTCAGAGTTAGGGACCTTAGAATGTCAGCTGCTAAGAGGGCTGTAGTAATGCAATGTTATAAGTAATGTGTACCATCATTAAGCAGTGTGAAATCTGGATTAAATATTTACGTTGGAATAAATTGATGGGGACAAACCAGGTTTTCTGTTATTTCTAAATATTGTAGCCATAATATGATGCTGCCATGGCTGAGTTCCGTGAGCTTATGTGTGTAACATTGTACTGCACTATCAAAAATTAAGTTATTGTTGACTTTTTTTTGCAGGGATCAAGTTACCCATTTAGTGCCTCCAGTTTCTAGGCCTCTAGAATTCCCCCCATTCCTCACCATCTTTTTTTCTTCCTATAGTTAGCTTATAACTTTGACAAAATTTTTTTAGTCATCAATTCTAACATCCTTGACTTTGCCTCAGTGTCATATATTTCAACTGACTATATTAAAAGTGCTACGTATGTGCAAGTTGTTGTTTAAACATTCATTGTGTTACAGAGTTTTGAATGCTACAATGGAAAATTATGGCCTAAAACTGTCAACTAAAATTAGGAGTATTGTAATAGAAAGTCTTTAATTACCTAAAGAGGCAGATATTCTGAAGCCTTAAACCACATCCTTGAGGAATGCCACAAAAACTCTTCAATAAAATGTTGGGTTTCAGCTCGTGTATAAAAATAAATCTGTGGCTTAATGGTAAATAAGGATTGGCACTCTGCCCCCTCTTATTTAAGCATAAACATGGTTTAAAACCAGGTTGTGTGGAAAAGAATCTTCCTGTTTTGAGGACCTAATTGCCTTTTAGGAAATTTTTTAAAACACACTGGTGTTGGCTTTAAATGTGTATTCTTTTGACTTGTGGTAGCTGCTAATTCACTTTCAGAGGGCTGAGTTTCCTTGTCTGGATGGTGTGATGAATGTTTACTTGAGTGGTGACGTAAATGGAAAAATGTTCCTGCCCCTGTTGCTCTTCCTTAACTTCATTTCAGAAGGGACTTGGTTTGGGTGTACTTTAACACATCGATTGTAGTGATTGATTACCAATTACTTGTTTCCCAGCTCATTATCACTTTTACCCCATATGTGGCTTTTATATATACAGTGTGTGTGTGTGTATTTTATATATATGAAACAAAATTATAGAATAGTCATTGCATGGAAATAGGCCATTCATCCTTTATTCATGTTTCTAGTGCTACATAAAAACAATCCAACTAATCCTTATCCCTTGCTCTCTCCCCATGGTCTTGCAATTTTTTTTTTGCGTACCTATCCATCATGCGATTTATAAAGCCCATCTTCCCATATTTTTTATCACTGCTCAAAACTGTCCTGCTATTTTCAACAAACAATGCGCATAAATCCCCAGTTGTCTCTGATCTTGTACCTCTTTTAGAGTTGTCTTCTAGTTAATCCTGCCTCTTCTCATTCTTCCTACATTGCAACATTTTGCATCTCTTAGCAGTAAGCTTAATCTGCTACCTATCTGTTGATTTCATCAGCCTGTCTATATCTCCTGCAAGTCTACTATTAACCCCTTAGTTCATTTATTTCCCCCGGTTTTGTGTCGTTAACAAGTTGTAAATTGTGCTCTGTACATCCAAGTCACTAATATATTAAGAAAAGCCATGGGTCCTAATGGAATGGTGCTAGTCCACCAACCTTTCAGTCTCTGTTCCATAGCCTTTTTGTTTAGTGATGTTACCACAGGCCCCACATGAGTGCTCTCTGTTACTTCAATAAGAAGTTCTCAGTTTAGTTGTATAGAAATTGCTTTTAACAATCCATGCTGACTTTCTCTAATCAAGCATTGTTTGTCTAAGTGGCAATTAATTCAGTAGTTGATAATTGTTTCTGGAACTTTCCCCACTGAGGTTAAACTAACTGGTTTGTAGATACCAGGTTTAATCCTGACACCCTCTTTCAAAGGAGGCAGTAGCATTTTCAGTTTTCCAATTGTCCTGCTGAATCTGTGAAAAATGACCTGGGCCCCTATAATTTTCTCTCTTCCCTGAACAATCCAGGATGCATCCCTTCTGGATCAAGTGATTTGCGTATCCCCATTCTATTAATTGTTAGCCCATTTGGAAGTTCAACCACATCTTCCTTTGCAACTCCAGGAGCATGATCATCTTTGGTTTAAAAAGAATTGAAATAAGGTGCTCTGCCTCCAAGAATGGGTTTCATTTTTGGTCTCTAATCAACCCCATAATTCCTTTTACAACCTTTTTTCTGTTCACATGCTTCTATGATATTTTTGAATTCCTTTTTTTGTTTACTGTCAATCTCCTGTCATGCTTATTTTTTTTTCTCCATCCTTTTCATACCTTCCCTCTGAACTTTCTGATCAGCCAGTTCTCACTTGTTTAAACAACTTGCCATCTGTCATATGCCCTTTTTGTTTCTGCTCTATCCTCTTTGGTCATCCAGAGAGTTCTGACATTAATTGTTCTACCCTAATTCTCCCTCATGACAATGTACTTAGACAATAGCTAAAACATATCCCACCTTAAAGGCCTACCATTATTCAGTTACAGTTTTGCCTGCCAAGGTTTGATTCCAGTTTAGCTGGGCAAGATCTGTGTTCATCCCTTTGAAATTGGCCCAGGTGTAATTGACTAATAATATCATGGAGTAGTCTAAATCCTTTTCCAATGCTATTTTAAATCCTATGATATTATGATTGCTGTTTTCCTGATGTTCCCTGCTCCACTTGAACTAGCTCTTCCCCATGACCAAGTCCATCGAGCTGTCTCCTTTGTCGGGCCAGAAATCTACAGATAAAGAAACTTCTGAACGCATTTCAAAGTCTTTCTTTGCCCTTTGTTATAACTATCCTAGTCTATATTTGGATAATTCGAAACATAGAAAAACTTAAGCACAATTCAGGCCCTTCGGCCCACAAAACTGTCCCTACCCTAATTGAAGCTTCCCCCCACCAACTCCTACCATTATGACTATTCTTTGACTTTTGCCACTTTCCATACCTTGCTGTATATTTGCTCCTTGATATATTTCCCGTGAGTTGTAGTAGTGTAGTTGCACCCTCGTGTTTCTTGACTTTAAACTGGTAAGATTCTATCCTTGATCATTTTCTAGGGCAGCCTCCTCTCTCTAGTACTGCGGTGTTTTCCTCAACCAATATTGATATTCCCATTCCTTTCTTCCATTTTCTATCAATTCTAAACAGCTTGTATCTATGGATATTTAGAACCCATTCCTGCCCTTCAGCTTGCCAATCTTTTTTTTAAAACACTTCCTATTATGCATGCATATAAATCCATCTTGGAACTTGTCATACTGTCTTTCAGTCTGTTTCTTGTTTTAGTGCTATTTGTCCCTCCCAATCCTTTTTACACCTTTTCTCTTTTTTAGTACTTCCTTTCTGTTCCCTTTCCCTTGCAAAGTTAATTTATACCTACTATTTATAGCATTAGCAAACCTCACTACATGGACTTATTCTAGCTAGCTGGAGGTCTGTGACGTGTGGCGTTCCTCAGGGATCCGTACTAGGACCTCTGCCGTTTATGATGTATATAAATACCTGGATGAAAATGTAGATGGGTGGGTAGTAAGTTTGCAGGTGGTACGAAGATTGGTGGTGTTGTGGACCGAAGGGCCTGTTCCTCTGCTGTACTGTTCTATGTTAAAAAGGATTGTGTGCACCTAAAAGTCAACACGTTCTACAAATAATGAAAAGCAACTTTGCAATCATGTTGCTGAAATTGTGAATTGAAAGTATTTACTGTCCTCATTAAAGGGAAATGTAGCTCTTTTCTGACCAATATGCAGAGTCCTAAAGCATAATGTCTAGCAACAATGAGGGAGGGTAATGCAGATTCAAACTGTCCGAACCCCACTGCATGAGCAGTTGTGTTTACGATAGGTTCTTGTATAATGTCTTTTAATGCAGCAAAGCTTCCAAAGGTGCTTCACTTTGTGATGATTAAACTCAGCTGAAAAGGACTTTCCTATGAAGACAATGACTTGTGTTTGAAAACCAGAAATATGATCAAAGATGTAGATTTTAAGGAGTATCTACAAAGGAAACAAGTAGGAGGAATTCCAGAGTTAAGTTCCACACAGCTGAAGGCAGACATCAGTGGAATTAAAAAAAATCCAGAATTGAAATGCAGAGGATTGTAGGGCAGGAGGATGTATGGAGATAGTAAGGAAACTCCCTTTGTTTAAGCCACAAGTACCTACAACTTGCTTGACCTGCGCTCAAGTGCCTAGGATCAGTGTCTGAAACCAATGTTAATTTCTTTAAATGTAAAAATATGACACATATTTGGTGTGGGGCTACCTCTGCCAGCTTTTTTACCTCTGTGCTACATTCCTACTCTAACCCCTTATACTTTTATTCCTTGATATTCAAAATGTATTAATGTCTGTTTTGAACATACTCAGCTGTCTTTAAGATTCACTACCATCTTAGTGAAGAGAAGATAAATGACATGACCCTACTTGCTGCTTCACAAGGGTCTACCCTTCTTCCATGAATTGTGTTGAGCAAAATAGATCTAAGTTGTGAAATAGTATAAAATGAACCTATGTTCTAAATTTATTGACTTTTTGATTTAGCTGACTCCTGGACGTGTAGTCAGTCTCGTTGTGGAGAGAAGCGCTTCAGAGAAAGTCGTTGTTCGTGTTCTGATGACTGCATCCAGAAGAAGGATTGTTGCACTGACTACAAAAGTACTTGTAAAGGTAATGTTCATGATGAGAAAGAGTCAAAGGACATAACTCTCATTAATGTGAAATGTTGATGCTTAAATTGCAGATTACTCAAGTAATAATTCATCAAAATGTATACCTTTAGGTTTAATCTTTGTATCATTGTGCCAAACCTTCTGAATTTACTTTACTTGATATTTTGTTAAGACTTTATAATTTGTCTGCCAGATCGTTAGACAAATTTTATGTTTATAGAACAGCACTGGAAGTTACTCCAAGATGCAACTATTTCTGAAAGTCAGCACAGAGGATTTTGTATTTCATTGATCCACTGGAACTTTTAAAACAGTCTCCATGTCTTTACGGTTCAGAACAACAATGAAAAGGAATGAAATGGCAATACATCAGTAGAGGTTGGTTGTAGACCGAATGGAACCAATGGAGACACGAGAGACTATAGATGCTGTAATCTGGAGTAAACAACAAACTGCTGGAGGAACTCAGCAAGTCAGGCAGCATCTGTGGAGGCAGAAGGATGGTTGAAGTTTCGGGTCCAGACTCTGCATCAGGACTTGAAAATGGAATCAATAATCTGTAAGAGGGCAGTGGATGTCATCTGGTGGTGTAATTGGAGCATATGTGATTAGTGTCAACATTGAAACATCTAAGTAAACTTATTGTCCTTGCTCAGCTGTAACTCAGTGATCAAGTTACTCATGTTTTATATGAGTGATTGGAAACAATAGTCGAAATGCTCAGCTTGGCCAGCAGGAACAGTGGAAGAAGTGGAGGTAACAAATTGGGTCTGTGACAATTCAGTAGATCTGTTCTGATGGAAAGTCATGAATCTGAAATATTAACAATTTTTCTCTTTCCACGGACACTGCCTGACCTGCTGACTGTTTCCAGCATTTCCTATATTTTATTTCAGTATTGGAAATATTTTGCTTTGACATTGGCCTAAATTTAATATTGTAAAAGTTTAATGATTTCATTGTAGTAATGAAAGAGAAACTGAATTAGCAATGTAGATTTGTGTTTAAAAGTAATTATTATTTTAGAAAAGAATTTGTAGCAGAATTCATCAAAAAGCATCAAAAGAATTTTTTGAATGAGCATCTTATTTTTCCATAGGTGAGAAAAGCTGGCTTCAGGAAGATTGTGAAGATGTTGCCACACCCCACTGTCCAGCAGGGTAAGACTTCTCTGGTTCATTGAGGTCAAACAGTTTAGGTTAATTCATGGGAGTTCGTGGTAGACCATTTATTTTGGAGATATGAGTCTGATTTCAGCCCAGTTGAAAGTTTGTTCTCATTAGCTACAAACATCAAAACTTAACTGATACAGAAATTCCTAGTGGATGCAGATTTACAAAATTCAGCTATGCAAAATTCCTGGAAATAAAGATAAGAAATGTAAACTTGTATCCAAACAAAGCCAAAGCAATGTAGAGGCAATGTTTATTGTCGTTCTCCGGTTGCTCTGCAGAGCTGATAATGGGAGCTGCTACTTGAACAGGAATCCATCTGAGTTGCCTAGATCATATCATTCAGTTATTTAGGTTCACTTATGGCAGTCAGCCAAGCAAACCAAAGATTCTTGCTGGCTCATTGTCTAAACACATCTTTTATCTCTGTTTACATTTTTCTAATCAGGGCCACTTTTTTCACTCGTGCTAATTCATAAATATCAGATTTGCTGAATTATTTTTTTCAATTTGTGCTGATGAGATTTGTGCCTGTTATCTTTGGTTTGTCTACTACCTTAATTATTACACTAGCATGTTTTAAAATGGTGTGTAAAGCAAGATTGTTAACTACCCGGCTGACATCTGAAGTGCTTAAGTGCTCAGGACTGAGTGCCTTATTATCCCATGAAAATATTTGCAAATATATAAAGATTTTAATTATTTTGTAGTCCTTGGTGGCTTATCTTTTGAGCAAAGCTGTACAAACATTGTTATCTTTCTCTCCCTGTATGGAAGCATGTGGATGTTCTAGTGGCCTGTCATAGTTGCTGTGCTCAAGATCTTGGCTAGATCTTAGCTGCAATCCTATAGTAGATTGAAATGAAACTTTCCAGATCATTGACTGCTCTTACATAATCTTGCTAGAGTATTGTGGACCAAGAAACAAGAAATAACAAGTCAGAGTGGAATGGTTCAAGGTTTGAGCTATGCTCACACTGCTCAGGTTAGAGGCTTCTTGTATTCAACTTTGCTTGTTTAAGAGGAAAGAACCTGCTGGGGTTCCCACAACCAATGAACAACAAACTGACTTTTTTGTCCTCCCATTTCTTTCTTTGGAGGTTCTCGGTGTTTGATAGGTAAAACATTAGAAGTGAGAGCAGAAGCAGATCAGAGGCTGGGTACCCTGCTCTGAGTGCTTCCTGATTCTCAGATGACTTTCCACCATCTGCACAGCTCAAGTTAGGAGTGCAATGGAATGCTCACTGGCGTGGATTGGAATAGCTTCAAAAGTACTTCAGAAATGAGATCTCATCCAGGACACAACAGCCTAATTGACATACATCATATCCACCACCTTAAATATCTTCACACTGAGGTTTCACTATGTATTTTTAATAAAATGCACAGTCACTCACTACGGTTGTATCAACAGCACCTTTTCAAACCCCAACCTCTGCCACCGTGAAAGACGCAATCAGCAGGTGCATTGTAAACAGCACCATCTGCAGGTTCCCCTACAAGTTGTACATCATTTTGACGTGGAAGTATATTGCTGGTCCATGATCATCATCAGGTCGAAATTCTGGCATTCCTACCCAAATGGAGTGATGGTATACTCATCAAAGCACTGAGACTGCTCAACAAGGCCATCAACCTATTAATGCCTATCTTCTCAAGCATTTTGAAATAGGTATGAGCTTTGGCCCTTCTAATGATGCCTATCCTCTGTATGAAATGAAAACACACCACCAAACTTGCCAACTGATTATTCGTAGTTAATTTTCAATCACTTAACCAGTCCAAGTCCAACCTAATTTATTTGTATGTTATTTTAGAATCTTTTTTCTGCGATGCACTTTTGAATGCATTTTGGAAAAATTTAGAAATGCTATATCCTTTTTATCCTTGTTACACCCTCAGCTCTCAGTAGATTTGCTGAACATTATGTAGAATCATCACAGTCTTATGAAAGAGAAACAATCTTATTGGGCCAGAACTTGATGGCCTGGCTTCTTCCCCACCTCACCCTGGTCCAGATGTGGAAGGCTACCCCAACTCTAGGTTTGAGTGATTTTTTTTTTAACAGTTGTTAACATGCTTTAAAAAGTGTGATTATTAAAATAACAAAAAAATTAATTAGAACACCTAAAAACACAGAAACCGATTTAATCTGGAATAGGATCGAAGCAGCAATCTCCTTTTCGCAAATAATTCCAGAGAGCTTGAAGATCACTGGGGCAAAGATGAAATTCAGAATAAGAAGTTTAAGATTTCTTGGTCAGAACTGCAGAGTTGATTGCCTACAAAATTCTTTTTGTAGTTGCTCACTACATTGAAAGTTGTTAGCAGAAAGTAGGAATGAAGAACTGCACAAACTGAGCAGAGATGGGTTAATCCCACACTTGTACGAATTTTGATACTCCTTGCAGGATGTTTCACAACACTGACTCTTTGTCAAGGGTAGTCAAGTACAGCGCTGCAGGTTTGTCTGTGATTGTGGTCTGTACCGCAGTCTGACTTTCAGGGGATGTTGCAATGGGTGATTTTTAGTTTTTTTCATTTTATGTGTAACTGTGTATTTTGTAGATTAAACAAGAAATTCAGAAACTTCTATTTAAAACATATGAGATTGGAATGTTTAGTGGTTGAATGTGCAAAGTTTGATTTTTGGAGACGTGTATCAGAACCATTAGAACTTCATAATTCTTTTTCATTATCATGCTGTAATCTCTGAAAGTTGACATGATCCTTGGGCTATTTGTTTAGAGCAAGGTCCTCTTCAGAAATTGTTGATCAAGTTATGTTCTTTGTATTTTAAATGAACTGAGATCATTTAGCATAGAAATTGAAGCCTCAGATTTTCTCGAAGTGATCATTACATCCACATTACCAGAGCTTAATTTAGCTGTGATCTATGGACCCATGTTGATGACCAGGGTCCTGTTGTGAAGATCTACTGAGCCAAGTCCACACTGTGGGTTGGGCATAAAAGGAATTGACCCTGCATGAGAAATAATGAAAGAAGCCAGAGCTTAAGAGGGCTCTAGGGCTGCTCAAGATTACAGGGAAATGAAAAGGTGAGATGGTGAGAGGATTTGAAATGAGTCAGAGAACTTGCCAGTCTGGCTGTCAATGTAGCTCAATGAGCTAAGTATGTTGAAGTCATCATAGAACATAGAACAGTACAGCACATTACAGGCCCTTTAGCCCACAATGTTCTGCTGACCTATATAACCCTACCCCATGATCAATCTAACCTTTCCCTCCTCCACAGCCCGTAACCTTCCAATTTTCTTACATCCATGTGCCCACCTTGGACTGTTTTAAATGTCTCTATTTTATCAGCCTTTACCACCACCCCCCGGCAGTGTGTTCCAGGCACCCACTGCTATGTGTTTTTAAAATAAAACCTGTCTCTTGCATCCCCCCTGAAACTTTCCTCCTCTGAACTTAAACTGATGTCCTCTGGTATTGACCATTGCTGCCCTGGGGAAAAGCTGTTGGCTGTCCACTCTATATCTGTGGTCCTCAGAATCCTGTACACCTGTATCAAGTTGCTTCTCATCCTGTGTTGCTCCAAAGAGAAAAGCCTTGGTTTACTCAACCTTCCCTCATAAGACATGTTCTCTAATCCAGGCAGCATCCTGGTAAATCTCCTCTGCACCCTCTCTAAAGCTTCAACATCCTTCCTATAATGAGGAGACCAGAACTGAACACAGTACTCTAAGTGTGGTCTAACCAGAGTTCTATAGAGCTGCAACATTACCTCACGGCTCTTGAACTCAATCCCCTGACTCCTGAAGGCCAGCACACCATATGCCTTCTGAACTACCCTATCAACTTGTGTGGCAACTTTGAGGGATCTATGGACTTGGACCCCAAGATCCCTCTGTTCCTCTACACTGCTAAGAATCCTGCAATTAACCTTGTATTCTGCCTTCATGTTCAATCTTACAAAGTGTATCACTTCACACTTTTCCAGATTGAACTCCATCTGTCACTGCTCTGCCCAACTCTGCATCCTGTCTATATCCCATTATAACCTACGACAACCTTCTACACTATCCACAACACCTCCAACCTTTGTGTCATCCGCAAACTTAGCGACCCATCCCTCCACTTCCTCATCCAAATCATTTATAAACTCACAAAGAGCAGGGGTCCCAGAACAGATCCCTGCAGAACACCACTGGTCACTGACCTCCAGGCAGAATACTCTCCACCTACTACCATCTTCTGTGGGCGAGCCAATTCCAAATCCACGCAGCCAAGTCTCCATGGATCACATGCCTCATGACATTCTGGATGAGCCTACCCTGGGGAACCTTGTCAAATGCCCTGCTAAAGTCCATATACACCACATCCACCACTCTACCTTCATTGATTTTGTCACCTTCTCGAAAAATTCAATTAGGCTCTTGAGGCACAACCTGCCCCTCATAAAGCCATGCTGATTATCCCTAATAAGATGATGCTTCTCCAAATGTTTGTAAATCCTGTCCCGAAGAATTCTCTCCAACAGTTTGACCACCATTGACGTAAGACTCACTAGTCTATAATTCCCAGGATTATCCCTATTATCTTTCTTGAACAAGGCAACAACATTTGCCATCCTCCAATCCTCTGGTACCATTCCTGTGGCCAGGGAGGATGCAAATATTATCGTCAATGCCCCAGCAATCTCTTCCCTCGCCTCCTGTAGTAACCTGGGGTATATCCCGTCCAGCCTGGGGACTTATCTATCGTAATGTTTTTCAGAAGCTCCATCACTACCTTTTTCTTAACCTCAATATGTTCCAGCACATTTGACGGTTCTACGCTGACCTCACATTTGTCAAAGTCCCTCTCCCTCGTGAACACTGAATGTACGTGTGGAGCGCCTTGGGGTTTTCCTTAATTCTACTCACCAAGGCTTTCTCATGTCCCCTTCTAGCTCTCCCAAGTCCCTTCTTAAACTCATTCCTGGCTACTTTATAATTCTCAAGAACCCTGTCTGATGTTTGCTTCCTGAAGCTTAAGTATGCTTGCTTCTTCCCCTTGACTAAATGTTCCACCACTCGTCCACCACCATTCCTTTACCCTCCCATCCTTTCCTTGTCTCAGTGGGACAGACCTATCCAGAACCCCATGTAAGTGTTTCCCTAAACAGCCTCCACATTTCTGCTGTGCATTTCCCTGAGAACATCTGTTCCCAATTTACACTTGCAAGATCCTGCCTAATACCGTTGTAATTAGCCCTCCCCCAGTTAAAGACTTTCCCATATTGTCTGCTCCTATCCCTGTCCATGGCTGTGTGAAGGGTCAGGGAGTTGTGGTCACTGTCTCTGAAATGCTCACCCATTGAGAGGTCTGTCACCTGACCAGGTTCATTGCCCAGTACTAGATCCAGTATGGCCTCTCTTCTAGTTGGCCTATCCACACACTGTGTCAGGAATCCTTCCTGGACACACCTAACTAATTCTGCCCCATCTGAACTTTTGGCACTAAGGAGGTGCCAATCAATATTAGGGAAGTTGAAGTCTCCCATGACAACAACCCTGTTATTTTTGCACCTCTCCAAAATCTGCCTCCCAATCTGCTCCTCAGTGTCCTGGTGGCTACTGGGGGGGCGGGTAGAATACTCCCAATAGAGTGATCGCTCCCTTCCTGTTTCTAACTTCCATCCACACTGACTCAGTAGACAATCCCTCCACGACGTCTTCCCTTTCTGCTGCTGTGATACTGTCCCTGATTAGCAATGCAAATTCCACCCCCCCCCCACCTCCTTCTCTATCCAGTTTGAAACATCTAAACCCCGGAACATCCAGCAGCCATTCCTGCCCTTGTGACAGGCTCTGTAACGGCCACAACATCGTCATTCCACGTACTGATCCGTGCTCTGAGTTCATCACCCTTGTCCTTAATACTTCTCGCGTTAAAGTAAAAACATTTCCACCCATCCAACTGACTGCGTTTATGACGTATCCACTGCTTGTCCTTCCTCACCATCTCTCTGCACATTGCATCCACCTTTACACCAACTGCTCCATCATCTGACCCAGCACTCTGGTTCCCCTCCCCCTGCCAACCTAGTTTAAACCCTCCCCAACAGCTCGAGCAAACCTGCCCGTAAGGACATCGGTCCCTCTCGAGGACAGGTGCAACCTGTCCCTTTTCTAAAAGTCGCACCTTCCCCAGAAGAGATCCCAGTGA
>JAUZTB010000002.1:49827590-49839352 GCA_034780895.1 Rhynchobatus australiae
GTGGGTATCACCCCTCATTGTTCAACTTGAGCTTCCCCTTCAATGTTAATCGCATTGCCGTCTGTTCCCACCCTGATTTAATTTCACCCATTACTGCTGTCTGTTACGATGTTAATTTCACTGACTGCTGTTGGCTCAGGGTGTTTCAATATCTGGACAAAGGCAATTAACATCCCTCGAGTTCCAACCCAGCCAGTGTCCCTGCTAGTTTAGTTTTGGGAGAAGTGTCATGAAGATGACTGCAATTGTTTAACCCTTCTATATTATCAGACCCTTTATATTTGTAGAGAGGTGTTTTACTCCTGTACTCAAATCCTCTGGCACTCAGATCCCCTTTTCTAATTTCCTTACTAATTGTTTGCTGCAACTCCTTGTTAACTTTCACATTCAGGGACATTTCAGGTCCTTCTAAACTGCAACATCTTTCAATTACTCAACATTATAAATAATACTCAGTATTTCTACCTATTCCCCTACCAAAGTGGATGTTCTCACATTTTTCCTCGCATGATATTCTACTTGCTGTGTCCTTGCCTATTCACTTATACCTGTCCGTACATCCTGAAGCCATTCTACATACTGTTCACAACTTGTACTGGCTGCTGCCTTTTATATCACCAGCAAACATGGATATGATTACACTAGGTTACTTCGTACAAATCATTGATGTTGGTTGTGAGCAGCTAAGGCCTCAGCATAAATCCCCGCAGTACCCATTAGTCACAGCCTGCCAATCTGAAATGTCGTGTTTATTCTGGCTGTTTCCTGCCTATTAATCAATCCATCTCAGTACTTCACCCCAGATTGCATTTCCTGTAATTTTAAGTTTCAATGTAGTTTATAAAAAGATTGTGTGACACTTAATGGAGGGCTTTCTGAAATTCTAAATGCATTAGTCCAGTGGTTCCCCTTTCTATTCTGATTGTTGCAACTCCAACTGAGTTGTTAACGTTAATTTATGGAAAGGAACTAATGTTTATCTCTGCCAATTCCTATTATTATTCTCTCCCTTCTTTCTTAAATATTGTGTTAAATTTATTACCTTCCAATCTATAGAGATCAGTCAAGAGTCTATGGAATTTTGGAAGATGACAAACAGGGCATCCACCATCACTATAGCTGCCTCATTGGATGCAAATCATCAGGTCCCAGGGATTTATCAGCTTTCAGTTTCATTAAAATCTCCGATGCCAATACATTGGAAGCAGGCCCACTTGTGCACTGTTTGGAGGGCTAGATCTTGCCTCTGTGGAGCTTTAAGGAGTCTAATACAGAAGGCCTCTCTGGACACTCCAGCCTTTTTGATCCATCCCACATGAAATCAAGAAATGTGAGAGCACCAGATACAGCAAAGGCTATAAGACCAAACATCCCAGCTATAGTACTGAAGGTTTGCACTTCAGAACAAGAAGCACTTCTAGCTCAACTGTTCCAGTACAGTTACAGTACTGGTATCTATCCAAGAATGTGGAAAATTGCCCACAAGGTTATATCAGCCACTTTGGTAGGTCTGGAGGTCAGTGGTTTATACATGGAGTAAGAACACTTAGTGACCAGCTGGGATTTTACTGCAGTCAGATGTTTCATTTTGGTGGTGTTATTTGCATTATTTAGTGAATTTAGATTCATATCTGCATTGATGGGATTTGAACTTGAGTCTCTTGACTGTTAATCCAAACCTCTGGACTGTTTGTCTTGTACTTTTAATGCTGCTGGTACAGCAGATACATTTAATATACAGAGTAATAGCTAGTTTACTCTTGGCCAACTGGTCCTTGCGCAGACAGGGGTGTTACACTGAACACTAGCCACCAAAATGCTCTTTATTGAATGCTGTCAAGCAAAATAAATTGAAGTCAGATGCTTAATGCTCTAGGCAATTGTTCCTTGTGCAGATGGCAACATTTACTAAAATGGCATTATGTTCTAAATGTAGGTTGAATAACATTTCAGCTAAGGGACCCATTGTGTGCACATTGGAGGCTCTTCTGCACCTGAACCAACTTTTGAAAATTGCTCTCAGACTATAATCTCCCTTTCTGGAAGGGAAGCTGTGAGAATCAGGAGCAGGGGATAAGTTTTTAAAAAAAAATCAACTCTTCCCTTCTGTGACTAACCTTACTATGGTTTTTTATTTCAGTTGATTCAGAAGGTGTTGTGAAAAAGCTTGCTGTAAGTGGATTCCTCAACGCTCATATGTATGATTGACTTTGTAAAAAGTATTAAGTTCTCATGTAACAACTTTAGAACAGAGCTAATATGTAATCTCTTTGTTCCATTAGTGCAGATCATCGGATCAGCACTTCATACCCTACCTGAAGCATCACTTGCCAAAGCGTTTGCACTATGCCAGCAGCAGAAGAATCGAAGATGTTAACTTGTATATGGACCCACAGTGGCAGGCTGATCTGTAAGTTAAACTAAAGGCAATGATAGTAACTGATGGAAACGTGAAATAGAAACCAAAAATTGCTGCAATTGCTCAATAGACTAGCAGTACCTATTGAGAGTAAATGAGCCAACGTGATAGGCATTGAACCACTGCTGAAAGACTTTGCAAAAATTCCCTCCACAAACATTAGCTTAGTACTTATAATGTGAATGTTAAAAATTCTAATAAGTTTGTTTTGGCTGCTAACTTAAATTACATACAAATGGGTATTTACTTGGAGGAAGTAATAATAGGTCCACAAGTATGCAGAAAGTAATTGTGTAAACTTTAGAGAAGGCATTTACTGCAGTAACCTCTGGCTGCGTGATCAAATTATAACTCGGTCAAATCCTCTTCATAAATGTACAATATTTGGTATATTTTCCTTATTGGCTTATTTAGTGTATTTACCTCTTGGGGAAACTTACTGGTGACATCATTTTTGCTTTTTATAAGAGAACTCATTTTACTGTCCTTTTATCAGTAACCCAGGCAATAAGTAAATGGAGCTTTGCCTTTTTAACCATCCACCGTATTAGTGAAGGCTCTGCATCATGTTCAGCTGATACCTTTAATCAAATGAGAAAATGATGTAGATAAGTGCAGAGTCTGTCACCTTTGTGCATTCGCCCAGGCCACTGCATCTTCATTTCATTTTGGGATTTCTTTTTTAAGTATTTTATTCCACTTATTTTTGGGCTTACTTTTCGACTTCATCAACTATTGCATAAAATAAATGTATAATTTAATTATGTGGCATTTTGCATTAAGCTAACATTTCATTCATTGTGCTACCCTTTCTCAGGAAACCTCCATTTAAATATTGCACGGGTGGATTTCATGGTTCTGATAACCAGTACAAGAATATGCAGGTGAGGTGCATACGTTAGCAGACGATTTGTCTTGCTCAGTATCTGGGGAGACAAATGTCCACGTATTGCTTTAAATTTGCCTCATTTCCACAAGAACTAACAATAGTTCTGTTTCCTCTCTTTGGCAATGGCAGACCATTTTTGTTGGCCATGGACCTGGATTTAAGACCAGGACTGAAGTTCAACCCTTTTCAAATGTTGAAGTCTATAATCTGATGTGTGGTAAGAACATGGTTATTATTGCTCAGATATGAAGGATTTTGAGGTTTATTTTGATATCAAATGCTTTAATCCTATACTCAATATTTACTAACGTGTTAAAATGGATTGTTGTAGGTCAATGCATTATGTAGCCTTTAGGAATATGGGCATAGTAAAGGTGAAAATGACAGAATTGGGCAGTATTATTATGCTTTAATTAAAAATGTTATGAAAAATTGCAGAATGCAGGCCATCGTTGAAGTTCTTGAATCTGAGCAGTGGTTGTTAGATTTGAAGTGAATATTTTCTGATGAAAAAGAAACTGTTCGCCATTATGGTCCTGAATGTGATAAGTGGGAAATTATTTGTATCTGTTATTGTCAAGTTGTGTTGTATAGCTCTAAAAGTAGCCTGATAGATTATGTATTTGGTGGATGTGCACTCTTGTTCTTTGTAGATCCCTTTGCTGGTCCCCATGGTAGAAAGTTTACAGCTATTTATGTCTAATGTACATATGGACCCTCACATTGATATTGCTTCCTTCAAAGGTTTAATGTTAATCTGGGAGCTAAAATTTCATTGTTGGCACAAACATAAGTACATGAGTTTCTATTTTACAGAGGTGTTGGTTAGCAGATTTAAAATTGCGTTTAAAGCTTGGTTCTATCAGCTATATCTTGTTCAATAGTCCAAATCTGTGCACAGAGCCACAAGTACTTTTGTTGCCTGCCAATATTATTTTAATTTGAAGATAGTTGCCAAAGGGTAGATTTGACGATACATTTGGAGTTTTAATGATTAGAAATGGGTACCAGGTTTATCTAAAATTTATCTCTGTTTAAATACAGTTCTCAGCAATCTAGACATAATCCTAATTATGCATTGCTTCAGGTACAAAGACCTGCAAGTATGCAGGAAACTGATGTAGGGGGCGGGGTGATGATTGTTCAGAAGGAAGAAAGAAACAGAGTGAAAGAATAGAGAGGCAAAAATTCCCTGCAGCCATGAGGGGCCGGAAAGTTCACTGGCAAGCTTTGCTGGACTGATGAGGGATAAGGGCAAAAACCAAATGTCAGGAGCAGGCATTAATCTCCAGGTGAGTGACATCAGACAGTGACTCCACATGATGGCTGCTGAGGTGGGGGGAATTAACCCTGTTTACCACACTACAAGACATAGGTCAGCATTTACAGTAGGTGTGGAATAAGGTGGAGGCTGATTAGCGGTTAATATTAGCCAGTAGCATAACTACATCAACTTCATGTTCTAGCTGCCCATACACAGATTATGGGCCAATATCTTACCCACTGTGTGTCTAGCTTGAGAGGGATAAATTTTGCCTGTAGATATGTTTTGGCTGCATCAACTAAAATGCCAACAATCAAAGTTTAATTGTAGGGTCCAACTTTACTGCCCAATGTCTATTATTATAATATCCCATATTAACCACCTTGTGTATAATGGATGCTGTGTCCACAGAAGTTACAACATGGAAACAACTCTTCAGCCTCTACGTTAACTGTAGCTCTGGTTCTGAATTTTCCTTATCCCCTATTCCTTAACCACATTTCCGATCCATAATCCACGATTCGCTGATGAATTCTTATTGTATTCCATGTGCTTAAAACACAACCTCCTTTGTAAGCAAAAAATAAGTACCCTTCACTCTCTGCTTCTAACTCTCCTAAATATGTCCGCTCAGTTTTCTCAAGCACTGAAAAAAGGATGTTTGTGTCCACTTTGCCCTTCCACTCTATCCATAGTCTGGATAACGAAAGCTTCAGGATACTTCCTGCAGGTTCACAGACAATGTTATATGTCAGTGTTAGAATACTAAAAACAAAAGATTACAACCTGTACTAAATGAAGCAACATACAAAAAGCTGGAGGAACTCGGCAGGTCAGGAGGATTCCAGCATCTGCAGTCATTTGTATCTCCATTATACTGGATGAAACTAGAGAGAAGCAGGCTTGGATCTCAGATTGATACATAATGTAGAGAAATAGTGTGCTATGCATATCAGTAGGATTAATGGCAAATGTTTGTTGAACATTCAGGCTCTGCATTAAAAGCTGTGAAGCAAGAAAGAGACTTGCCCTTTAAAGAGCATCAATTTATAAGGATTCAGAAGTTAGTGAGAGCAAACAGAATTTTAAAACAAAAAGTGTTGCTCCAGATGAGAACTGATTTTGGTCATCTCATGTGGTGGGAAATAGACACTGGAAATGAGATATAAGGGGGCTTAATTTGTAGTTTAAGCCCTGAGCTATCACAATTAAAGTGATGGCAGGTCATTGTACTGCAGCACTGACTTCAGGGGACTCAAAAAATGGAGGAATAAGATCAGTGATCACATTGTTAGATTATTTGAATTAGGTTAAAGGTAGGATAGGCCTAAATCACATTAACATAAAGTGGAGAATCTTTCTCTAGAATGGTCACTGACTTGGAATAAGATGCTGGGTTGTGTAATCACTGCATTTTCGCTGCAAGTATTCAAGCAAAGTGAAGACAAGTTCCTGTGTAGAGGAGGATGATATAACTCTGTACTAAAAATAAGTTTTTTAATCTCAAGAGGAAAACAGACAAATCTACATAGGTTAACTATCAAAACCCAGTTGATAGTTAAAGAATTCACCTATATTCTGCTCATTAGAAGAGTGAAAGGTGACCACAACGAGATATTCAAGATTCTGAGCGGATTGGATGGCTCTGACTGAGGTTTCTAGGACTGAAGACCTAGACTCAAAATAAGTAACCAGGTATTAAAGACTGAAATGAGGTAAAGCTGCTTTATGCAGATTGCAAAAAATCTTTGGAATTTTATGAGACCAGGGAACTGTGTATATTCAGTTACTGATTAAATTTGAAGGTGAGCGCTTTGGATATATGGACACATAGGGAACATAAAGTGAATTTGAGATTTAAAAAAAATCAGCCATGATGTTATGGAACTCTGGAGCAGTCTTCTAGTTGTGTACTTATCATGCCATGTTGCATTTAATTTAAAATTAATCACTCAGTTTTAGTGCCCATCTTTATTGTTCCTTTGCTTGTGCTTGTCTTCCTACTCTGCTGTACCTTGGGAGCTGAAGAGTGCTGCTGAGACTTAGTGGGGAAGACACCTATGGCCTTGTAGGCCAGACTGAAGCAGCTCTGAGCCTGAAATGCCAGCTTGAGTGGAACTCACCTGGACGAGTGGCAGGGTCAGTGCTGATAGGCAGAGCCAAGGCACAGGCAGAGGGAGAAAGAGAACCGTGCACTTGTGCTGTGTTGGAGCCACTGCTACTCTCCAGAGAGGACACCTCACAATCCTTGATCTGTAGAGACTGTGTTGCCATTCTGCTAGTGCACTGGTGGGCTCATTTGAAGTTTGAAGACTGGTATCTAGAGCCAGGATATCTGACTAGGTACTCAGACTTTCATTGGAATCTTCTTGCAGCATATCATGGTTTGATATTGAGAGAGCTGGTCACTGGTTCCAAATATTTTTTGCATAGCCATGTGCCCTTGTTGGTTCTGGACTCCCCTCTTCCCTTTGACACTGAGCTCAGTCTTTCAAACGCTAAGCATTTTATCATCTAGTCCAACACCTTTTGAAAGTACAGCCAAAGCTCATGAGTTCTCTGTAATGAACTGTGTGTGGGACCTTGGCCCGAGGAATCTACACCTGCCCTTTCCATGCCTCTATCCGGGCTGCAGTACATTTTCCAGTAACTTCATCTTGGCTTTGTGCATTGGAGTGACAGTGTCACTTCATTACCACTGTCCACTGCCTGGGCAGGTTGCAGGTCTGGATATCTAAAAGGAGAAAGCTGCAGGGGTAGAGTGACCGTAACCGCAACCGTGACCTGCATCTTCCCGTTGCCAGTCACTTCAGCTTCCCCCTCCCACACCATCACTGACATGTCAGTCCTCCTGCCTCCTCCACTGCCTGGAGAATTCCAAGCGCAAACTAGAGGAGCAGCACCTCATTTTCTGTCTTGGAACCTTGCAGCCTAATGGCATGAACATTGAATTCTCCCACTCTTTAAGTAATCCCCATCCTCCCTTCCCCACAAACCCCCCACGCCCACCATGCTTCTTCCCTTTCCTAGCTCCCTCTTTTCTCCTCTCTCTTCCGAACTTTGACCCATCTCCGGTGGATCTGCTCTCCCCTCCTCCCCCACACCTGCCTGTCACTGTCTCTTGCCTGCATCTACCTATCACCACCCTGTGCCCACCCCGCCTCCCTTCTTTTGTCCACCTATCACTGCTCTGCTTTTCTCTCCTATGTATTGGGCTTCCCCTTTTCCTATCTGCAGTCCTGACCTGAAACATTGACCGCCTGCTTTTCTCCACGGATGCTGCCTGGCCTGCTGAGTTCCTCCAGCATCATTGTGTTTTTCATCCAGATCCTTTGTTTCTCTCACTATTGCCATCTGTGGTTTCAAAGCTCTGGCCATGCATGCAAGCCCTCACTCTCCTGACTGCCCTGTTTATGTATGGGCAGAAGTTTCAGGATTTAGTCTCAGTGATAATGAAGGAATATCAATATATTTCCCAAATCAGAATATTGAGCAGCTACGAGGTGATGTTCCCAAGACCCTATTTGCCCTTGTCCCTGGTGGGAGAGGTTGTGGGTTTGGGAAGTGCTATTGGTGAGTAACTGCCATGTAGATGGTACACACTGCAGCCAATGCCCTCTGTCCTGCCATTACAAGATCCTCCACTCTAACTCTGCCAGAACCACTTTGCCTGCTGCTTTCCTTCAGAAGACCTAAGGCTCCAGCTCTGACTATTCACTCTTCACTGACACCCAGCTTAATCTCTTGTCCACCTTTGTTACCAATCTGTCTGATGCATTCTTTCACCATGGAGCACTCTGTTAACAATGTATTTTTTGTGAAACAACCCAAGAATAAAATATTGCAGAACAGAAGAGTTCATCCTGTCATGTCTCGCTTCTCACAACCATTATAAAGCACCAGTTTTTCTTACCTTGAATTACATGTTCAATTGCTAATACCAAGCAACTAATTCTACAGTGAGTACTTGCATTTGAAAGTCTTTCACTCTGAGTGGTTGAATTGGGATCTCAGCTACCAATGATTAACAGAAAGATGGGTTTGACAGACAGTGGGGTTACCCAATCATATCCTCTCCATCTTGGAGATGTGCCGTCACTAAAATTGTCAACCCATGAAGGTCAGAGTCACATGATGCCCTCAGGCACTGAGGTCCTTGCCCTGCTCTGAGCTTGTAGCTACAGTGGTTGGCAGATTCTAACAATAGTCTCAGTGCAAATGTTGGTTGTGGTCGAGGTGCTGACAGGGCAATTGATTCCTGGGCGCCTTCTCAACATGGCTTCTTGCAGAGAACCTTTCTCCAGCTCTCCTTGGCCATTGTGCATACTCCCCGTCATGAACACTGCCTGAAGGACAGTTTAGTTGTCCACCTGGAAGCCACAGAAGGGTTCTGAGGCACTTGCCATGCACTATTCCCTGTGGACATTTGAAACTTCACTAATTGCCAGAAAAGGAGAACCAGCAACTAACCTGCAAATGGTTGATGGACTTGTTAACTAACACCAGTGGTGGGATCTTTATACCATTCAATACTTGTTTGACTGTGGGAGGCTTAGCGAGGACATCAAAGTAACATTGGTGGCATCAAAGCAGCTTTGCACGCAGATTACAGTCGCCATTTGCCTGCAATTGACAGATATTAGGTGGGTGCAGGACAACCCAGTTACCAAAGAGGCACCTCGCATTTGGAGCATTGCTATAGAAAAACTGAGTGTTGCAGACTCTGGAGATGGACACCTTGCAGCCATCTCACAGTTCTCACACCTTGCATCCGTCTCGCTGCTCCCCTCTCCATTGCTTCATCGAAGAACACTACCAGGTTAGTCAGGCAAACTTGTGTTTTCACTAATCTCTTATCAATCTATGCTCCACTAAGTTGGAATTAATCTGGTCTCTGACGTTGATCTGGTGTAATTTTCCCTCCATGGATGTTAAAATTATTGGGCTTCAGAGTTACCCTTTCCCCTCTGAATGGTGGGATGACATTTACCATCCCCCAATCTTTCTCTGTACTCTTGCTCAGAACTTCTACATCTCTCTGGAACTGGGGGCATCAATTCCGAATGGCCTCGGCCTATTAGCCACCTCTATTTTTTTACTTTCATACTTTCCACTGTACTTACTGCAACAGGTTTGAGGTCCCCATCTACCTGCCTCAGCCTCCCTGAGAAAGGGACCGCTCAAAATGCCCTCGACTTCCACTGACTAGTCAACACCCAACGTGGTGGAAGAAGGCTGTGCTGCAGTACCCAAGATCAACGAGGACAGAGAAAGGAAGACCCTGCAATACCTTGTGGTCTGTACGCCTTTTGGTAGCTTGCGAAAGCAATCCCATCCATCAAATACATCTCTCCGGGATTACCTGAGGGCTTCCCAAAGTACAGTCTTGGGGTTGTTGTACAGGGAAATACAGCAGCCAAAGAGCAGTGACAAGGTAATGGGCTGGAACTTACTGCTCTGTGCTCAACCACTGTGGTTCCCAAACTTTCTGGCTGAGTCCCAGTTCCTTATTTATTCAGTTTAACTCCTACCACCCAACACCCTCCAAGGACAGTGCAACGGTTCAGCAGATAGAGCTGCTGCCTCAGCGCTCCAGCCACCCGGGTTCAATCCTGACCGCCACTGCCGTCTGTGTGGAGACTGCACATTCTCCCTGTGACGGCGTAGGTTTCCCTCATCTGTTCCCGTTTCCTCCCACATCCCGAAAACGTGCAGGTTGGTGGGTTTATTGAATAAAGTAAATTGCCCCTAGTGTAGGTGCCTGGCAGGAGAGATAATGGGCATGTGAGGGGAAGTGGGTTACAGGGAATTAAGTGGTGGAAAGGGACTGAGAGCCAACATAGACTCAACATCCCACTTTGTGAGGGATGTTTGATTCAACAAAGAAACAAAACATTTCCAAAGTTTTGAAATTCCAAATAAAATGTCACTGAAGTTAAACCACTGGTAATTGAAGCTGAAAAGTTTGCAAATTTGGCCGACTTTCTTTCTGTTTTCGGCTCCAGACTGCTTATGTGCACTGATGTTGTTCAATCTACTAACTGCCTCTCTCATTGGGAAGTTAAAGTTGAGCTGTTGTTTTCGTGAGTGCCAAATTGGTATTGGTTTATTATTGTCACTTGTACCGAGGTACAGTGAAAAGCTTGTCTTACAAACCAATCATACAGGTCAATTCATTGCACAGTGCAGTTCCATTAAGTTAGTACAGAGTGCTTTGATGTAGTACAGATAAACACAATAACAATACAGAGTAAAGTGTCACAGCTACAGAGAAAGTGCAGTGCAATAAGGTGCAAGGTCACAACAAAGTAGATCATGAGGTCATAGTCCATCTCATTGTATAAGGGAACTGTTCAATAGTCTTATCATTGTGGGGTAGAAGCTGTCCTTGAGCCTGGTGGTATGTGCCCTCAGGCTCCTGTATCTTCTACCTGAGAAAAGAGAGAATGACGCGGGTGGGTGGGGTCTTTGATTATCCTGGCTGATTCACCAAGGCAGTGAGAAGTAAAGATGGAATCCAGGGAGGGGAGGCTGGTTTCCGTGATGTGCTGGACTGAATATCCCAGGTGATGAAATTCAGCCTGGAGGCCACCGTTAGTACATTGTTCTCTGGAAAACACCAACTTCTATGCATTTGTAGCAAAAAAATGTGCCATGCAATTGACTTTCTATTCCAGTGACCTTAAAAGAGCAAAATATCCCAAGATGCTTCTCGGAATGTTATCAAACAAAAACAGATAAGGAAATATTAAGGAGATTCACCATACTCTTAGTGGAGGAGGTAGTTTTAAGGAATGTCTTGAAAAAGGAAAGAGAGGTAGAGAGCCGGCGAAGATTATGGAAAGAATTCCAAGGATTGGATTTTGGGAGCCGAAGATGTGACTAATCATCCTCAGGCAGGAATCTTAATCTCAAGTATTGTCCAACCGGAATCAATATAGGTCAGCATATAAAATGATAATGACAACAGATTTTGCTTTTAAATGTGCAGTTGTGCTTTGTTCAACACACACAAAAAGTGCTGGAGGAACGCAACAGGTCAGGCAGCACCTATGGAGAGAAATAAACAGTCGTTGTTTTGGGTCGAGATCCTTCATCGGGACTGGAAAGGAAGTGGGCAGAAGCTGGAATAAGAAGGTTGGGGGAGAGGAGGAGCACACGCAGGTGAGCCCAGGTGAGAAGGGGAAGGT
>JAUZTB010000002.1:49866352-49876947 GCA_034780895.1 Rhynchobatus australiae
CTTGCACTCAAATCGTCTTGCATAAAGACCAACATATCTTTAGCCTTTAACTGCAACTGAACACTTGCTTTCATGACTGATACCCAGGGACACCCATGTCCTGTTTTTGCTTGTTTTCCCCAAATCACCATTCATATACAAGAATCTGTCAGCTTTTAGAAAGTGGATAACTCCACATTTGTACTTCATCTACCATGCATCTGCCCACTGACCCAATATGTCAAAGCCACAATAAAGCTTCTTTGCATTCTCCCCAGTTTTGTATCACCTGCAGACTTGGAGATGTTACATTTGTTTCCTCATCCAAATATACTGCGAGTATCTGGGCTCCAAGCACTGATCCCTGCAGTAGCCCACTAATCAGCCACTTAGTTTTCCACTTGTACTAGCATGGATTGGGAATCAGTTGACATTTCCCCCCCATCTCATTTTTCTCATTTAGCACTGTCATTTTACATGCAAGTTCATCAAAACCCTTCTGAAAATTCAAATATACCAAATCCATGACTCACCCTTATTATTCTATCCTCTTAAAACTCATGTAGATTTATTAAGCTTAAATTTCCTTTTCATAAACCCTTGGTAACCTTGTTGAATTCCACAACACCCTCTCCCCTCCCCCCCCCCAAACTACTAGTCTGCAAATCAAAGCTCCCGATTTAGACACTAGACCCCCAGATGGTCAGGAGGAAGACTTTGCAAGAACGACTGGGCTGGGAGCAACCTAGCTCAATGTCAGGTGGTCTGTCTGGTTTTATTCTTGTTCTGCATTGTTATATTAGATACAATACAAATAAATCCTTGCTAGGCCACTTCAGGGGTGTATTTAACTATTAAAATTGGGAAGTTTCATGATCACCTTTACTGATACCAGTGCCATTTAATAAAATCTGGATTTTATTGAAATAAAATACAAAAATTAAACAGGTATGACTGTGGGTTTCAAACTCTCTGATTGCTAATCCAGGCCATCTGGATTACTGGTCTAGTAATTTAGCCATTGTGCCAACATTCAATGACAGTGATAATATTTAATGCCTTTTGCAATTAACCTAAACATTTGGTAGTGAACTATGTAGGTAAGAGCATGCTGCTAACTGAAGCTAGTCTCGTTTTCCCCCACATAAATAATTATCAGAACCTCTAAGAGTGGAAGGACAGTTGGATTCCCCAAGCAACAAGATTAGTGATGTGTGGAAGATCAATTTCAAGAAGAGCTTCCAAGCTGTCACTGTAAATAACACTACCTTTTAAATACAAAACACAGGCATTGATAATTGTGCACAAACTTCACTGGTGAATTTGAAATGCATGGGAGTGAAACACCATCTAGTGGTAAACTAGCTCGAACTTTGCACTGTGAATGTTTGCTCTACAAATTATTGATGCAAGCAGAAAACATACCAGCTGCAGCTAATCAGGAGATTGGTTAGAGTTAGGTTCACGGAGCAAGAAGCATCGTAAAATGAAGTGAAAAGAATGGAATGAAGAGGAGAAGCAGAGGCCGTGATCCCAAAGCAATATCCAAGAAATAAAAATAACAGTTTTAAGTAATGATTTAAAAGAGAAATAACAAAATGGAGAGATTTAGGAGAACGATTTCAAGTTGGCAGAGATAGCCAAAAAGGTTCTTCACCGTAGAGAGAGCAGGGTGGAAAGGTGGCCAGAATCAAATGATAATTAAATTAGGAATTATTAAATTGAGCAAAGGAAGATTTTGCAAACACAGCGAAGGATATTGCAGTGGGGATAATTCCAAGTGGAAATAAAAAAGTGAGATGGCAAAAATATTAAATTATTTCACATTGCTATTTATCAGGGATTTAGAAAGACAAACATATCAGAGGATGGGAGAAATAGTGAAAGGAGCATATTTAAAAAAAGTATAAAAGTGGAAACATTTAGGTAATTTGAATCAAAAGATAAACCCCAGGTCTGGATAGATTTCATTCATACATTTTCAAAAGAATCCAGGTATATTTGCTAATTGATTAGGAAAAGATGTAGTGATGGAAGACTGCCAGATAGGTAATGCAATATCAATACTTGAGGATGGAATCAGTTTTACAGTGGTAGTGGAAAGAATATGGAATCCCTATGAAAGGAAAGACCAGAACAACACATAGAAAATTAAACACACAATGATTGCTAAATTGGTTTATTGTAGTCACCTGTACTGAGGTACAGTGAGAAACTGTTTTCCATGCCATCCATGCAGATCATTGTTACATCAATGCATTGAGGTAGTACAAGGGAAAAGCAATAACAGAATGTAGAATAAAGTGTTACAGTTATAGAGAAATTAACAATCCACCTGTATCCTATTACCTTTATTCTGTAGTCCTTATCAAAAGGACTCTCAAAATTCCACATAAATTAAGCCTAATGCAGTGCAGGTAGACAATAAGATGCAAGGCCTTGACGAGGTAGATTGTGAGTAATAATGAACGGATCCCAAAATGGAAAATCTTGCTAGAGGGATCTTACTGAAATTTTTGAGTTGCTTACAAGTAAACAATGATAATGCATAAGGCTTAATTTATGTGGATATTTGAGAGTCCTTTGATAAGGACTACAGTATAAAAGGTAATAGGATACAGAATTAGGGGACAAGAAGCAGATGGATTGTTAATTGGTTTCAGAACAAAGAGGATGTGAAAGACAATTATTCAGAATGAAAGATGGGTGGCTGTGATCCATCAGGATCAGTGCTAGGACCAATGCAGTTCATGATTTCCAAGTGATTTAGACCTCAAACCCAAAAACAGCTTGCGGTTGTACCAAACTGGAGGGTAGTCAATACCAAGGAGGATCCAACACAATACAGGAGGACATTATTTACCTATTCTGCAAGTTTATTGAAGTGCAATGTAGTACATTAATGTTAGAAAAAGATAGGAAGTCAATTTTTATTTTAAAGGCAAGGTCTAGGTTGGGTAGAAGCACAAAGGGATCAGATACAAATACACCAATCAATAACAGCTATGTCATAAATTAAAGTAGGGTGGCACAGTAATGTAGCAATTAGTGCAATGCTATTACAGCGCCAGTGATCGGGGTTCGATTCCCGCTGTCTATAAGGAGTTTGTGCGCTCTCCCATGTCTCCATGGGTTTCCTCTGGTTTCCTCCCACACTCTAAAGATGTACGGGTAGGTTAATTTGGGGTTTAAAAATGGGCAGCGCGGACTAGTTGGGCCGGAAGGGCCTGTTACCATGCTGTAAATTTAAGAAGGCCAACAAAAGAGAAGGAAGCCAAGCTTAGAGGAATGGAATCAAACAGGAGGGATGTTATGCTGATCTTGTATGAAACTGTGGCTAGACCACAAATAGTACTGTGTGGAGTTCTGGTTTCTGTATACAAAAGGATACCAAGACCCTGGAGAGGATGGAGAGATGATCTACAAGGATGACACCAGGAATGCAAAAGGTTTACATGAGGCTGGTTCCATTTTCTTCAAAGACAAGACAGCCACAGGGGGCTTTAAAATAAAAGGATGAAAAGGTTGACAGAGTGGATACAAGGAGAACATTTCTACCGGTGGGAAAGAGGTCATTAATAAACTGGACACCAGGAAATCCAGATGAGCAAGGCAAATTTATTTTGAATTTCCCCAAGAGTAGTGAGAATGTAGAACTTGCTGCTATAGGGGAGTGGTTGAGGCAAACAGGTTGGCTGTGCTTAATGGGAGGCTGAACATGCACATGGGAGAAGGGAATAGAAGGAGTGGCGCTTTGGTAATTTGAGCCTGGGGAGGATAGACTGGAGCCTTGGACTGAATGGCCTGCTTCTATGCCATATATCCTATGTAGTCTCTTAGGAGTTAGAGGTATACAACCACTCTTCCTAATGTGCAGTTAGCCACAGGAAGACTGTAAAAGATAGCAAAGAGTGGGGAGGGGGGTTGTAGGGGAAAGAGAAGGGGAGGCAAGAAATTATTATCCCAAAGACAGAGGCATTAGGACAGAGTGGATTATAAGTTTATGAATTTTGGAACACAAAGAACTGCACAGGAGAGAATTTGGTGATCGAGCTCAATGATGACAAAGCATACAAGAAAATTCTAGGTCAGAAGAATCTTAGAGCCATGGGATAGACTTCCTGCAGGAATGACTGGTACCATTCTCCCTTTGAAGAGCCTTCTTTTCTCCATGTTCTGGTATGATTTTCCATAGTCATTTGACACTGAAAAGCGCACCAATTCTCTCAACTACTCGACTCAATTTCCTTCTGTTTCACTCTGAGTAATGACTCCATCCTCTCAGTTTCTCAGTCTGAAACATCTCTTCCAAAGATTCTAGTTTTCTGTGCACTTTATCTTTCTTCTCCAAAGTGCTTGATAGTTACCTGGCTACACCCACCTCTTTTGCCTTATTCTGATTCCACAGTACATGGAATATACAACACATTTACCAATGACCCGAAGCAGCAGAAAGCAGTTACCACTCATACCTCCAAATCACCAGATGACAACCAGATGCAACAATAGCTTACAGTTATACATCTCCCAACCTTGCATTTATAGAGCGTCTAAAAAGGTACATTACAGTCAATCCACACAAGGCAACATTGGGCTTTATATCTGAAGCCTTGGTTGAGATAGATTTCAAAAGGAACACCTGAAAGAAGGATAGACAGTAGAGAAGCCCAGGGTAGGAATGATAGAACTTAGGGCTTTGGTAGCAGTAGGCACTACTACAATGTGTATCAGACAGATGAAAATCAGTTACATAGTGAGCTGTTCAAATATAGAACACCCAGAATCTATTGGAACCCAACCCCCTATTCCCCACTCCCCCAATTTCTGCTGTAAATAATCCCATGTGATTGGCCAGAATCCCATCCCATGCAAGCAGAGGGTGCTACAACCTGCATTGCAAATGACCCCTCCCCGTTCAAAATTTAGAACGTTCGTCACTATGCAAAGTCCTTATGGCACACACTAACTCCAGCCTCCCAGACTACTTTAGCCCACTGCAATTCGCCTACCACCAAAACAGGTCTACAGAAGATGCCATCTCCCTCTCCCGACACTCAGCTCCGGAATATCTGGACAGTAAAGACACCTCCATTAGACTATTGTTTATTGACTACAGCTCTGCCTGCAGTACTATAATTCCAAGCAAACTCATCTCCAAACTCTAAGACCTGGGATTCAACACCTCCTTTTGTAAATGGATCCTCAACTTCCTGTCTAACAGAACACAATCAGTAAGGATAGGCAGTAACACCTCTGGCACTATTATTCTCAACACCAGTGCCCCAAAAGGCTGCGGCCTCCGCCCCGTAATCTAATCACTATACACTCACAATTACATGGCCAGATGCTATTCTAACTTCATCTACAAGTTTTCAGATGATACTACTGTAGTGGGCCACATCTCAAATAACAATGAGACACAGTACCGGAAGGAGGTAGACAGCTTAGTGATATTGTGTCATGACAACAACCTTTCCCTCAAGGTCAGCAAGACAAAAGAGCTGGTCATTGACTTCAGGAAGGGGAGAGGGGGGCTGTACACATGCACTTGTCTACATTAACGGTGCTGAGGTCAAGGGGTTGAGAGCTTCACGTTCTTAGGAGTGAACATCACCAATAGCCTATCCTGGTCCAACCACCTTATCACTATGACCAAGAAGGCTCACCAGTGTCTTTACTTTGTCAGGAGGCTAAAGAAAGTTGGCATGTCCCCTTTGACAGTCACCAACTTCCAGCGCCAACATAGCACGCCCACAACTTCCTAACCCATACATCTTTGGAATGTGGGAGGAAACCTGAGCACCTGGAGGAAACCCACGCAGACACAGGGAGAACGTACAAACTCCTTGCACAGAGTGGCCGGAATTGAACCGGGGGAACCTGGTGCTGTAATAGTATCACACTTACCGCTACATTACCATGCCTGCCCACACACCACTGTCTTTACTCCGCATTCTATATTGTTTTATCTTGTACTACCTCAATGCACTGTGTAATGAAGTGATCTGTACTAATGGTATGCAAGACAAGTTTTTCACTGTACCTCAGTATAAGTGACAATAATAAAAAAACAATTCCAATTTCTTCTCCCTCTCCTCTCCCAGAGATGCTCACTGGGCATCCATCTTGGACCCTCCTGAGTCCAAGTCACATCTCTTTGCTTCTCTCTGCTGCTGCCAGCTGGACCTTTTTCCTCAGCACCTGACTGACTGAGTACACCCAATCCCAGCAGTCCTTCAAACCACCCCCCTCCTCTACCTAAAAAGGAAACCACCTCACACTTCTTGCACAGCGACAGCATGCTCAGAGCCAAATGATAAAGTTCTGAGCTGGCCTGACCTAACCTGATCACCCAAGAATTATAATTTATTTTCTTTATTATATACACCCAACAACCTGAAGCAAATTTATATAGTTAGGACCCATCAGGCTCGAGTAGACCGGCCAGGCTGTCCAGGTATTTCCAATAGATCAGAATCACAAAAGGGTTGAAAGGTTGGAGTTAGTTACAACAAGAGGGAGGCACAGAGTTCTGGAGGGGATTTGAAAAACAAGGAAGGGAAATTAACAAATCAAGATATTTCTGAACCAGTGTCAATGGAGGAAAGTGTATTCAACGTTGTTTAGTGGAGACAAAGTGAATAGGGACACAAGCAGAGGGGTTTTGGGTGACCTCTGCTTTTCAGTGAGTGCCAGGTGAGAGTCTGGTCAGGAAAGTGTTGGAATAGCCAACCAAGTCTTTGTTCAGTGGAGCAGTTTTGGTAGTGGTAGTTATGAAGAGGAGGGAGTGTGTCTATTTGGAAAGCTTCTTCAAACAGTTGACACAAGTATGATGGGCTGAGTGGTCTTCGATGCTATAATATTCAATTTTATGTATAAAACCTTCCTACCGTTCAGTTTCCACCTATTAATAGAAAGCTGGATATGAAAGTCTTAAGTAGCATTTTTGTACTTGCTTTTCTGACAAACATTGGTGGTTTGAACATCTGATAGTGGCGAGGCATCAGTTTCACATGGATGCTTCTGATGGAGAATGCAAATATGGGAAAGTCAGATTAAGGAAAAATGGCAACGTTGCAAACAGATTGATTCTGCCTCAGGTTATTGCTAAGGCAAGGAATCCACTGATGCATAGCGGACAAGCAAAACCCAGTCTCTTCCCCCACCCCCACTTACCCATTAATAACATACACATTGCCCAATCACTTAACATTCCCACCTTGGCCTATACCAAGTAAAAGTTAACTGTAGCAGTTCTATCAGAACAATCTTGACCGAGTGCTAACTTTAGAAATACTTGATGTGGCCCAGCCAGATATGATAATTCTTCACTATAGGGGATGCAAGTAACATCTCAGAAACAGCTGGAAAATTGGGAATTGGAAAGGAGGGAGGAAGTCTGGAAATTTACAGTAGAACGGTAGGTGGAGCTGCAGGCTGACAAGTTCCCAGGTCCTGATGGACTTCAACCAATGTTCTTTCTTTTAAAAAAAGATATAAAAGGCACTAGTCAAGATGGTTGATATTTTTAAAACATTTATACAGCACAATAACAGGCCCTTCTGGCTCAAGGAGCCCACGCCACCCAATTACAGTACATCCATGTTAACCTACCAACCCGTATGACTTTGGGACGTGGGAGGAAACCAGAGCACCCGGAGGAAACCCACGCAGACACTGGGAGAACGTACAAGCTCCTTACAGACAGCGGTGGGAATTGAACCCCGATCACTGGTGCTGTAGTAGCATTACGCTAACTGCTATGCTACTGTGTTAGTTTTGGTTTTCTAAAATTCTCTAGATTCAGAAAAGGTTCCATTAGATTGGAAAATAACAAATCAACTTGCTTATTCAAAGAAGGAAACAGAAAACAAGAAACTACAGGCCTGTTAGCTTAATATCAGAGTTAGGGAAAATGTTAAAAGCCATTTAAGACATGGCAGCAGGCAAACAGGGTCTTCAACCTACCAAGTCCATACCGACCATGAAGCACCCAATTTTAAACTAATCCTACACTAATCCCATTTTTTTTTTATTCTCCCCATACTCTTATAAACTCCCCCCAGATTCTACTACTCACTACACGCTAGAGGCAACTTACAGCAGCCAATTAACCTCCCAGCCTGCATATCTATTGTGATGTGGGAGGACACAAAAGCAAACCTACGTGGTCTTGACTCAAGAATGGCTAGAATGCAAGTTTAGCATTACTAATTACTTGTTAACAGAACGTTGTTGTTTATTGCTATGAGAATTGAATACAAAAAGTAGGGAGGTTATGTTTTAGATATATAGGGCATTAGTGAGACCACACCTAGTTTGCTGTGTACAGTATTGATATCTAAACAGAAAGCTAGTTGAAATGCTATGCTTGGCTTGGCTTTGAAAGCACTGTTCAGGGGAAATAACAAAAGGGAAGACAGAGATTAATTTTCTGGAATGGATGTTGTAGAAGTCAAGGGACTGTAGTGATGAAGCAGGGGTCCAAAAATAAAACAAGGAAACTGGGCACTTGGAAAGGAAGTCAAATTTAAGGAGACTGGAGTGTGTTTCTGGCTGAGAAAGGTAGACAGTGAAATTGTCTTAGATGTTAAACAGTAGTATGATAAATTTTCCAATGAACCCACTGAGTCTCAAGGGAGCGCATGAACCAGCCCCCAGCGAATCAGATGCCAAATCAACTAGATTTCTGAACAAAGGGATAGCAGATTGTTGGAGCTTTACTGTAATTGCAAAGGCAATACAAGGAAAGGAGAATTGTCAGAGATAACCAGAAAAGAGAGGCAATACATAATGTAAAGCTTCATGTGAAGAGAGCCCTCATTTCCTTAAAAGGGCATTTACAAACATACACAAAAAAAAATTCCTTGCATTTCTGCTTTCTTCATTATTCTATAAATCAACAATGACACACTTAAATTCTGTCTGCTTTGAAATACAGATATTATTGAAAAGAAAAACCAATGGCATCTCTTTGTTATAGTTGTAAATGTTGCTAGACTTAGGAATGTGCTAGATTAAATATGAAGCTGAGATTTCAAAGTAAAAAAAATTGAATGTAAAATTCCTTATCAACCCAAGCTCCCCGCTGACTTATAGGTGGGAAGTACAAACTTAACTTCTGGGGATCGGGACATGTTAACTTTCTGACAAAGACAGCCCCAATCCTCATCAGCAAAATCCTGCACAATAACATCATAGCCTCACCCAAATAAATGGCAATTTAAAAAGTTTTAAATATTTTACATTATAAAAAGTTCTTAAAAATTTTAAATTCAAAACCACATGCCAAATCAATTGAAAAATAGCTTTAACAACCAATTAAACCACAATCCCTGTATCTGACATTAGGAACATTAAAGGAAGCTCAACATCTTAATTTAATTCATTTTTAATAGTTTAAGAATTGGAAAAACAGATTAACACTCTTGAAATACTACAGAGCACCCGCAACATTTAACTATGTCAATTGATACAAACGATATTGTAGATTGCTCTGGATGATAGACCCTACAACTAGTGGTAAACACAGCCTAGTCCATCACGGTTCATCACCTCCTTCCATCCAGTATCTCTTCATAGTGTATTGCATCAGGAAGGCTAATAATATCATCAGGGATCCCTGCCACCCTGGCCAATGCCTTTTCTCTCTCTTCTAACTTCTAGGAGGAGATACAGGAGCTTGAAAGCCCAGATAACCAGTTTTCAAGAATAGCTTCCTTCCCACTGCTATCAGACTTCTGAACCAATCACCTCTTTCACATCCCACTTCCCAGAGGTGCTGCCATGTTCTCGAACCCTTACTTTGGCCTCTTCCATTTTTTATTTTCACTATTTATTAGTGCTATGTGTACTGCTTACTCTGCAAGCTTCACAAGCAAGGAATTTCTTTGCACTCTGGTGTTTATGACAATAAACGAACTAACAACAGATCCTTCTTGCTTGTTCCCCTCCATTCAAATGGCTTTTTCTGCATCAGATCTAACTTGACCCATATTATGTTAGGGAATTGCTGCAGCTTTGCACTTCCCAGCTGGAATTCACAAGGGGATTGCTTTTTGAGCAGAGTTGAGAAGAAACTGGTGAAGAATAAGCAGCAAGTTTGAGAATTCCACCTTCATGTGTACTCACATGCACACATTTTGCTACAATAGCAAACCAGACCAACAGATCACAAATGATGAGAGTACTAGGTACACTTTTAGCTGCAATACCAATGGCAGGAAGAGGAGTTGTGGCTTTCGGTTAGACCACATTTTACCAAGTTCAATAAATTATGTTGAGGGAAAGATGTCAAGCAGTGCTTTTGCTGATATTCAGCTGAGGATTTTGTGGTATCCCTGGGCATTCCAGTGTTACTCTGAGAGTTCCACACAGAGAGATCAGCATCTGACCCAAGTATTGTTCGTAAACATGGCTTAAATTTTAGGAATTGAACCAATAAAAACTGAAACTGTACCCCATCCCCAAAAGGTTTTCTTGGAAAAATATATTTATTTCCACTGATAAAAACTCTTCTGGCAATAAACGTCAAGTATTGCAAATTAACATTCTGCTTTTAGAAGAATGGATGTGGCCTGACAGTGCACATCTGGTCTATAGGCCAATCTTGTTTG
>JAUZTB010000002.1:49883304-49894364 GCA_034780895.1 Rhynchobatus australiae
ACAGGCAGAGTGGCGGTTCTGTGAGGAGTGCAGCATCGGCCATCAGTGCAGACACCGCAGAATTTGGCTCTGTAGGACTTCACACTGGTACAGCCAGAGAATTCAAACTTGGTGGGTCTGTAAACCTTTGGAGTGCGGATACACCTTTTACCTCTCTGTGGGGTGAATGACAAGAGATGAAATTTAACGAATAAACTTAGAGCAAATGCAAAGATAATCCAAAACAGATCCCAGTTTTAAAATCTGCTGATTTAGGAAGTTTTTTTTTTACCTTTATAGTCTCTTTCATGTTCATTTCACAAGGCCTGACGATGCAAAGTCTGGACTGTTTCTCCAGTCTGCACTCTCTGTTGTCATTGGTTACCCGGGTTGAGATGCCCATTCCACAGGTCTTGGAGCAGGCACTCCACTCAGTGGTCTGCACAAGGCAGTTGGCACGGAACATGGAGGGGTCAGGGCCATAGGTCGCTTCTTCCCTATAAGCTGGAATGAAGAAAAATCAATTTACTTTTTTTGAAACAAAGCAGGCAAGAACCAGTGTTCCACTGACTATAGAATAATATTAAGGATTGTTTGTTTCCTTCAAATTGCTTAAGTTAGTTAAATATTTTAAAAATTGATAAAAATAAAATCAGCTCATTAAAACTCATGTTAAGCGACAATGATTTAAGAATCTATGATTCAGCTCACTATTGTACAATATGAAGTTTCCTGTATGAACATAACCTGCCCTAATGGTTACAAAGAACACTGAGCCTGATTACTCCTAACGTGGATAGTCTGAAAGGTGCCTTTTTGGTGTTGACGCTTAGTGACTGACAAATATCTTACCTGCTAGTGCGGATCCAAATACGGCGTCACGAGTGGGTTGTTCGCAGACCCATTCTTCACAGCACTTGCCGGGTACTTTGACCTTCTTGGGTAGGGGACAATCTGGGCTGGCGAGACGGATGCTGGGACTGCAGACGGGGATGCAGCCGAGAGAACCATCCATACAGGTGCATCTGTACTTGCAGCCGTTCTGGAAGGTCTCACCACTCTTGTACACAGCCCCATCTATCATGCATGGAGCCCCTTCCTTAGCTGCAAGACCAGTTAAGAAAGAAATCTCCATAAGCAATCTAGTTTAACCAACAAAACATTTCAACTGACAATACATGCGAGTGAGGTGAAATAACTGCAATTTCATTTCAATTTCAGATTCAGAATAGCTTCAACTGCAGAGATGAGGGTGTTCACTGATTGGGGCACAATGTATAAATTTACTAAATTATAGAAGGGTGCAGTAGGAAAGAAGCATCCCATTCCTACAGCTGCCAAGAACGAGTGTGTGCACACTAAAGCTCAGTTAGATTATATTTAAACAGGTATTTTGCACGACTCCTGCTGAGCGTGCAACATTTTGTCTTTACTTCAGAAACACAAGGTTTTGTTTAAATGCCCGAGCTTGCTTGGACCAGGGGCGGTGGGCACGGTGCATTTAGATGTTTGGTGCGGAGCTGACGCTTCTTACCTGTACAAACTCCAGACGTGGTGGAGGAAGCGGATCTGAACTCTTTGAAGCAGAAGAGATCCTTGTGGTGGTCGCAGGGCTGGCGCTGGGAGCAGACCTCGCCCACTTGCTTGGCGCAGACCTTGCAACAGCCGCAACCGTCGGTGACCAGAGAGACCCCGGCAGGGCAGACAGGGGGCTTCTCGGGGCAGTTACAGGGAGCTTGGCATTCATTGGCAGAGGCCTGTAAATCAGAGATCACAGCAGTTAGAATCAAGCCTTGCATTCAGCAGATGACTGACAATCTGGGTATCGCGAATTGCAATTACTTCTAAATAATGTTTCACTACTAAGGTCAACTGCAGACATTTGAAACACGAATTCAAAATACCGAGAATGCTGAAAATCTGGAAATACTCGGCATATCAGGCAGCTTCTTCACAGTTGTTCCTTTTTCAACAGTTGCTGGCTGACTTGCTGGGTATTTCCAGATTCCCGTTTCATTTCTTGCACGCATGGCAAGGCAATATTTTTTTTTGTTTGCCTCGCAGCCTACTCCTGAGCACACTTCCTCGAGCTCTGTTATATATAAAAAAAACATTGCTGCAAAGTGCAGGCAGTAACTCACCAAACAAGCCAGAGCCATCAGCAGGAATGGTGCAAAGTTAACGTCCTTCAGTCCAGCAAACATGTTGCACTGGAGTTTCCTTCCACTTGCAAAGCAGTTGCGATGGGGTCAGTCCGCTGAGACTTGCTCTTGTTATTCTCTTTCCCTCTTGCTATTCTCGCTCGCTCTCTGGAGCACTTTGTGTGTGTTGAGTGGCTGTAGCGAGGGCTTTTTATCCCGTCCCAGCCGGGCTGACGCAAGCGGGCGGCCGCCCTCGCCAGCAGACTTGCCTTTGGATCAACACCAAACATTCCAGGGCAGCTTCGCAGTTCCTGCCTCACACCGGATTGGATCTGACCTCTTGACACGCCGCATACCTCCAGCCCGGCGCGCTCCAAAACAAGTGCAGAGCTGCCAGCCGGCGACCCGAGTGACGCGAGCTTCCCCCCGGGGTCCCGGGAACTGCCTCCGCCGAAATAAGCGCGCTGCATGTGTGCTCCAAACCCGCCGTGCTTTCAAACAATGCACTCACAGTCTGTGCTGCACGTCGGCCCAAGGAAAGACTAGGAAATGCATTATCAGTTCAATCGTCTAACTGCCGTTTTGTTTCATTTCACGCCAGGGAATGCATTTACCTTAAATTAAATTTAAAGCTTTGAATATAATGTGTTGGGGTTGCGAACACGGGCAGAAGAGTGCCAAAGGCTTGTTATGTCTACTGAAGTTTCCAAGATCGCGCAAGAACGTGTTGGAATGTTGTACTTTTTTGATTATTTTTATTTCCCACTGCCCGATCAGATATTAGACGAGTTTCAGACGGCCAAGATTGCAGGAAAGCGGCTAGACGATATGTGTGTATACAGGATGCGCACCTTTCCCCACTCTGGGTCGTGATCCTAGACGTGGATTGTGAGACCCGGTTCTGGCAGCTGCGTTCGGAAATCAGGGGGGACGAAATGAACCGCTGACGGCTCGCAACCACAACAACGCGTCGAGGGAATGTTAACATCAGGCAGTCTGAGAACAGGCAGCCTGTCCATCTATGTCAGTCTCCGGTGCAGCTCTGCTCTCTGCAAGGGGTTGTAATCACAATCTCATCAGAGTAAATCGCCCAAGCCTAACCTTCATGCGAAACTTCATTTAGATACAGAGGCCTCCAGACAGGTACCTGAATGAGCGAGGCGTAGAGGGAAATGGAATTGATGTAGACAACTTGGATTAGAACGGATGGGCATGACAGTCGGCATAGACGTGATGGGCCAAACGGCCTGTTTCTATGCTCTATAACTCCACAAGATACTCCAAAATCACATTGGAACCATATACAGGTTGTTTCAGATAATACATGACCCCACAGTAAAGGATTTATGAACACAATAGCACCAAGGATTGGTAATCACATTCCAATAAAATTCAGGATCCCCACTGTACATTTTTTTACTGGTCTTCTACAAAATGTGACATCTGATTCAAGGCATCTTAAACAAGATACACAGTGCAACAGTAACTTAAACACATCGCCCCCTTAACACAGAAATGGATGTTTCACAGAAGCATAATCCCCCCTAAAATGGACAGAGTTAGAGAAAGAGTTTGTTTTGAGAGATGTTTTTGTGTAAAAAGGGTCTTGCAGAGACAGGGAGATTGGGGAAGGAATTCAATTCGAGGCCTGGATTCCTTGAGCCACACTAGGCTGAAGAGATAGGGGTTGGACAGAGAAATGCAGAGGGCTGGAAGGCTGCAAGAGGTCACGGAGAGAAGGGAGAGTGAAGCTATTCAGGGTGTTAAACAAAATGGGAATTTTACATCCGGAGGCTTGGAGTCATTGTGGTTAATAAGCAGAGTATAGAAGAATGAACAAGATTTGGTATGAGATGGAATACATGCAGTCAGATTTTGGATGAACTGAATCTCAATGGAGGCAGGTCAAGGAAGCATTGGGAATGTCCATTCTGCCACTAACAAAGGCCCTCTTTGTTGTTACAAAGGCAGAAGGAGGTTGTCCTTGAGAGGAAATGGGGTTCAAAGTGATAGGAAGCTGAGTTTGCAAATAGGGCAATCATATTTAGCTCCACCATTAATGTTGTACCTTTGACATACCATATCAATCCTTTACCCTGTTTCAATAATAATAATAATAATACATGACCCCACAGTAAAGGGTTTATGAACACAATAGCACAAAGGATTGGTAATCACATTCCAATAAAATTCAGGATCCCCATTGTACATTTTTTTTACTGGTCTTCTACAAAATGTAAAGTCTTGTTCTAAGAGTACCGTGATCATCCACTGGACCTCTGCAACTTTAAAAAATTTGTTTTAATATTAAAAGGAAATGGTTGTCCACTGATAGTAACATAAATATATTGAACATACCAAATATTTGGCACTTGATTTTACTATTAGTGAATGATCTTTAATGCAAAATATATAGCCAAAGATAATTAACTGAAGAAAGTTGCAGAGGAGGGTGATTATTGTGCTACTGTACAACCAGGATCACTTGCTGCATGATAGACTGGGTGAGGTATTGGATAGGTGGACAAGGGGTCAAATTTTAAATTCCATCAATTATCTGATGTGCTTCCAGAATATGATTTTAGGATTGGGCAAACCTATAAAAAAAGTCATTTCTGTTATTTGACAAACTTCCAAAAAACATTCAGCATACAGCAGAGTTAATATACAGTGTATTAATTCAATGATATCTGACAGTGGAAAAACAAGACAATGTTATAACCCAATCAATCCCTGTGCAAAGAAGGGCAGGAAATTCTTCCAGTATGCAGGCTAACATTCATCATTCAACCATGAAAAACAAATTATTTTAGCAATTATCTCATTTCCTGTTTGCAGGATCTTGTTGAGTTCGAAGTGACTGCCTTGTCTGCCTCTGGTGACTACCTACATGACTGAAATACTTAATTGGCTCTGAAACGTTTTTAAGTTTTCTGAGGGCATGAAGGGCATATGAAATACATGGTAAAATGCTGAGATGAGAAAACATGGTGATTTATTTTTATAAAGGAATAATTAATTTATCAAATCCACACATCTCATTTTAAACCATCTTGTAATAACGAGTCCTTGCTAAAAAAATTAATTTTGAAAACACCCAATCTTAAATATAGTTGTATATTTATGAACGGATTGACTGGAAGTCTGGTCCAATACAATTAAGATGAAACTTGTACTGATTGGTTACATAGCAGACTTTATTGAAGGTGATTATTCTTCTTTTTCATGTGCATCATAATGTATGTTGGCAGAAGGGTGGAATGTGTGGCCTTGGAGTGATTAATGTGCTGCCATAAACTGGAAGTGTTGGTTGTCATTGGTATTGTTTGATATCCCCTTTATAGTACTGACTTGCTGGTTTTTAGAGGTGGTGCCAATCTCCTGTAGTAGGGCTTTCTGCCTCAGACCAAAAACACACCTGTACAAACCTTTAAGAATAAAGTTCAGCTGACTATGTTTGGGTGTCTGACAACCAGAAGGCAGAACTGTCAAATAGCTAGAAAAGCCCCCTGGATATTACTAGTCTGTATGTGTTTTGCCTTGAATTTAAGGAATATTTGCAACCAGACTGGTTATGTATAGTACATGAGATCCAAATTGAAACCAGAGCTTCACAGATTAGCAGTTCTAGCAGCTGGTACAAAAATAGGATTTAATATCTTAATGATACCAAAACATTGACCAGATTGTCGACCATTTATATATCAAAGTTATAAACTTATTGCAGACAGACTGCAGACATTTAGTGCAATTATACTCCAGGAAGTGTAAATTCTAAGTGAGAATGAGATTAATTTTGCCTCAGGTACAATGCATACTTCATAGTGAGGAGAAGCATAACTTACTTTTGAAATAGCCATCATAACCAGCTAAGTAAGGTTATAAGTTATTTGTGATGGTACTACAGCTAAGAATATATAGGCATTATTTCAAGATTTGGGAAAACTTAAATGTCTCTGGACCTTTTTGTGATAATTGACAGGTAACATTTGTGCCAAATAATTGATGGGCAAATGCCACCTCCATTATAGAAAGGAATAACTCTGACAATAACCCGGCCTTAAACAAGCTGCCATTTAGAATGGCAAAAGCAAGAGTAGGAAAGGAACAGCATGGGAGGAGAATCTGGGCATTTGGTCCTGAAGCCCTTCCCACCACTCTGGGAGATCACTGATAAAGTGTGACCCAACTCCATACATCTGCCCTTGCACCATAAATCCCTTCATACCTTTATTTAACAAAACCCTATTAAGTTCATATTTAAATTTACCAATTTAGTTAGTAACTATTACCATTTGTAAAGGCAATTCCAAACTTCACCAACCTTGTGTGTGGGGAAGAATTTCCTTATTTCACTTGCAAATAGCCCAACACTAAATTTTAGGCCATGGCCTGTTGTCCTAAACTGGCCATCTCCATAGAAGTAATTTCCCTCAAACAGTTTCCTTAATATCTTGATAAATACCACAGTTTCAGTGAGTACAAACATGATTTGTGCAATCCCTCCTGGTTATTTAAGCCTTGGAATCCAGTTTCATTCTGGTAAATCCACACAGTATTTCTTCCATGGGTGATATATCCTTCATAATGCATGGTGCCCAGAATAACAGCCCACTGGATATGATCTAACCATGGCTGTGTACAGTTGCAGCATAATATCCATGCTTAGCTAGTCCTCAAGATGCAAGGAATACGATATAAACATCACCTGACAGTTCTTCACATTGCGTATCATCCTGAATTGGACTAATTCTTAGTTCCTTCATTATTACTACGTAATGTTCCTTAAATTCTCCACCCAGAGATATTGAGAGCTTTATTGCAACAGGTAAAGAAATGATACAAAAATATGCTCAGTACTACTTTACCAGGGTAGGTCACTAGAAAAATGATTAGAGAGACAACTACAGTGAAAAGAGGGAACTTTTATTCACATCAATGATCTGTAACTTGGACTTAATTGAATGAGTTAGATGGCTGAAATGACCTTCTCCTATTTCACATTGCCTAAGGGCTATTCAACAGGACATAATTGACACTCCTTGATCATAGAAACCTGCACTTTCAACTAACATAAAGTGAAGTCTCAGGGTTTGTCTGCAGAGTAGTTCTCAGGCTATTTGATATTTACCTACAAATGTATGAAATGTTCAGTACTTTGTACTAGGATTCAATTCTAGGTACTGCCAGCAGAGGGCAATCAACTCAGAAATGTAAACAAATAATACACAGATGATACAAAGTATGGTTTTATGTATGTGTTTTGTTTCTTGGGAAATATACGTTGAGTTACTCAGAGCAAGTGGGAGAATGTGACTAGTTGTGCTACTTGGAATTGAAGTTCTTCACTTATGGTGTTGGAGTGAACTGTGTTGTGCCCTACTTCAGTAGGAGGGGAAGGGATGGGAAAGAGGGTGGAGAGGCCTTTTGGCTGAGACAGCCACTGCCCCCAGTCTTCAAGCAAACCAATTCCCTCAGCTAGTACACTCGCTAATGGATTTATTGAGTAATATAAATAAATTTGTCTCTATGTAATGTTCTATGTATGTTGTTATGTTCTAATTGAAGGAAATGAAACACAGATTGGCATCAATCTGAAGATAAGACTGTGGTCTCTGCGAATTACAACTGATGTAAGACAGAGGGGATCTATTACCTCATGGTTACATTACTGAGCTGGCATTCCAGGGTCAGCTCTGACAACCCAGAGACATGATTTCAAATCCCATGTCAGCAGTTGGGGAAATTGAAGTTCAGTTAGTTAAATCTGTTATCAGTGATGGTGAACATACATCCAACAGATTATCATAAAATCCCATCAGTTGTGACCCCTTAGGCAGGGAATCTGATGTCATACTTGGGCCTGACTTATGTGTAACCCTAGACCCAGAGCCACATGATGGATGGAGCTGCCTTCTGAAATGGCTGCTCATTCAAGGATACACAACAACATGTTGGGCATACTGATGACAACACATCCTAAGAAATAATTTTCAAACATTATGCTTTTGCACACGTCAAACTGGATTGCATCACCAAAACAATGACGATGTAACAGTTACATTGCATACTTCTCAAGTTTCATTCCTTTAGATTTAAAAATGGATTCTATTTCGAGATACTTCTGTGTTCACCTTGAAGTGAAATTTGGCATCCATAAAGAATTGGTGCACAATCAATGGAGAGACTTCACTCCCCCTTTAGTGATCCGGTCTTGTTTCAATAATGCCAGAAGGCCTGTAATGCAAAGGTGAGAAATCTGTGGCTGTGGTACCATATTCAATTGACTGGTGGGAGGGAAGGAAAGTGGCACATCTCCGATGAATTACTCTTTGGCCAGAGATGTTTCTGGACTCAGAAGGAGAACAACCCCCATATTGCCAGGCCTTAACAAGTATATTCTTTGGATCATGCCACACTGTGCCAGCTATAAGTGGGCAGCACACTCTGCCATTTCATACTGAAAACTGCCACCAGAGTAAAACTAACATTTTCATAATTGAGCAGGTTCTTTCTCAAAACAGGTGGAAGTGCTGCTCACCCATTAACAGACCCGACTGAATATTGTGTCATGGTTCCAGGTACTGGCCCTCAATTTGGCTCCTTTAATGCCTTGTTGTCCAGCACATGGATTCATTCCACGCTGGACTGATTACACAACGACACACACCTGAGCCCCATCAGGGGCCTAGCATAAGTACCTGGGTTTCTCTAGCACTAGTTGCCAGAGTATTGGTCTACCTTTGGGTATATGTTTGCTCCTAGTTGCTTAGAGTGATCTCCTCTCGAGCAGTCCTGTGTTCTCTATTCCTTTTTGAAGATCCAGTTTGTGTTAGGATTCTTCCTCAGATCTCTGAGGCAAGATTCCTTCCAGTTGCTGCCTGTGTTTGGTCCTGAGGAAGTATGCTGACTCCAGTCCTGTACCAGTGTGCTGCATTTGTGTTCTCTGTGAGCTTGCTCTTTGCTCAACATTGTGACACCTTCTCAAGGGTAAATAAGGAAAGATCATAAATGCTGGCCTTGTCAGTGACATTAGGTTGCATAAATGAATTCATAAAGAAGTAGAATGGAAGAATAACAAGCATTAATGTTCTGTTTGAGTTAGCTGCAGGAATTAATGTAAAAAGCTTAATGAGTTAATAGTCTGAAATTTTACATTTATGCAGATAGCACTTCACCAATTTAACCATTCATATCATACCTTTAACTAACTAACACAGCTGAAATAATTCTGAGGCACTTCTACTCTGCATTGTAATTGGTAGGTGTGTTCACACACAGCAGATGTATGAATCCAAGTAGTTTGTAAGGCAATTTAAACAAGATGGAATCCATTATTATGATGGCATCATACCTACCATGAGCAGTGATTGTTCCCATCATCCAGATTGTGTTAACAGGCCAGTAATTTCAGCTCCAATGAGTGGATAAACAGGATCAATCAAGGAGAAAGTGATAAATCATTACAATATGCCTTGATGGTCACAGCAGTTTCAGCAATTTCAGGTTTGTTTGAAAGTTGTATTCACTGTAATGACAAAATATGATGTATAAAATGTTGATAGCAAAGCTCTGCTTTTGGGAAGAGATAATAACATTTCACTAGTATTTTTCACGATATTTTAAATAGTTGATGAGTCAGAAATAGCCAGATGAGTTTGCTTTCCTCTTACCAGATGGAAAATCAATGTGTTAATGTGAATCTGGTAATAAAGAAGTCTAGTAAGATTGACTTAATGATGTGCCATGGAAGTTGATTTTCAGAAAGGTTTCTGGTCTTTAATACTGCTGTATTATTTTGTGATGTACATAAAAAGATAAGGACATAAGAAACAGAAGTGGGCCATAGAGTCCTTTGAGCCAGCAGTGCCATTCTTAAAATATCACGATGGATCCGATCTGCTCTCAGCTCCACTTTACTAGTTGTCCCTGATGATCCTTGATTTCCTGGTAAGCCAAAAATCTGTCCATCTTGATCATGAATGTATTAAATGATTAAGCCACCACAATCCTCTGGTTTGAGGATTCCAAAGACTTACAACCCTCTGAGAAAAGAGATTCTTCTTCATCCCCTTAATTGGGTGACCCCTTACTCTGAAACTATACCCCAGAGTACTGACAATGTCCTTTCAGAATCTACCTGTTAAGCCACCTCAGAAGCTTATCTTACAAAAAGATTATCGCTGCCGTTTCTAAATTCCAATGAGTTGAGGTTCAACCTGCTCAACTTCTTCTCAGAGGAGAATTCCCTTCTCTGAGAAATCAACCCAGTGAATCTTCTTTAAACTGCCACAGATGCAAGTTTATTCCTCAAGAATGGGGACCAAAACTGTGATGTTTTCTAAGTGTGGTCTTACTAGTGTCCTCTATGGCTGTAGCAAATCTCTAGCTATACACTCCATCCACTTTGCATTAAAAGTCAAAATATGGTGGTATAGTGCCGGAGACCCAAGTTCAATCATAACAGCAGGTGCTGTCTGTGTAGAGTTTGCACATTCTCCCAGTGACTGCATGGCTTTCCTCTGGGTGCTCCAGTTTCCTGCTAAATCCCAAAGACGTGCAAGTTGGCAGGTTAATTGGTCACTATAAATTGCCCCTAATGAGTAAGTGGCAGGAAGAATCCGAGGGGAGTTGGTGAGAATATGAGGAGAATAAAAAAAGAAATGGGACTGATGTAGGATTAGTGTAAATGGATGGTTGATGGTCAGTGCAGACTCGTTGGGACAAAAGGCCTGTTTTGTGCTGTAACTCTCTATGACTCTTTGATTCTATCCCATTTGCCTTCCTAACTACCTGATGTACATGCACACTACTCTATCCAGATCCTCTGTACAATAGCATTCCCTGTTCTCTCCATTTAAACAATATTGGTATTGGTTTATTATTGTCACTTGTACCGAGGTACAGTGAAAAACTTGTCTTGCATACCGATCGTACAGG
>JAUZTB010000002.1:49904969-49933960 GCA_034780895.1 Rhynchobatus australiae
TAACAAATAATTTATTTCAAACTACAAGCTGTTTAACTTCAATAATATCCTGAAAGATTGAGATATTTTACTGGATGTTGTTGTTTATCATTTTGGATTTGAAGGAACACATTGAAATCTGAGTAATCAGGTTGCTTTTTGTCATTTTGCCAGACCTTCAGTAATTTGCAGTTATGAAAAGGTCCTTTTAAGCTTCTGGTAAATTGTTCAGAGTAACAAACTGTCCTGGAATGTTGTAAACACATTCCAGGATCTTAGATAAAACCAATATTAATTCTATTCACATCAATGAAAGTTGTCTTAAGCATCTAGATTTCCCTTTTCTACTACAAGTTTAAATTGATATTAACAATTAAATCTATTGGGCACTATAATTTCATGACTAAGTATTGTTATAGATTACTGAATAGGGAATCCAACGAAACACATGACAGAATCCTGACAAGCATTACTATGTGCATGTTGAAGCTCTGTGTACTTCAGAGGGTTGGTTCATTAAATTCAATAGATAAAAGTAGGAGAAAAAAATCATTTTAAGATGTAAAACATGGTTCAACAGATTTTATTGTGGTACTCCACAAACTCCATCAAGTGTTTAATTGAAATCATTATCTTATTATGGGAATAAAACGCTTGTTTTCATATCATGAAAAATAAAAATATTGCAGTCTATCTACTGTGGCTGATCTTCATCTTAAAAATGGAATTTGAACCAGCAGCAAAACAGCCTTTTGTATTTATTGGCCTCCCTCTCTCTCAATTTGTTTATAAAGAAGAAAATATAAATATACACAGAATCTCCACATGCCTAATTTTAAACTTAAACACATCCTGCAGAATAAGGAAGGTGCTGTTAAAATAAGAATATCAATATTTTCCTTTGTACTATAAATAACATATTAAGCGGTCAATGGTGAATCACAGATGTGCATGCGGGTTTTCTGGTTTTAAGCCACTAATATAAAAAAATGGTCAGCCAAAAACAGCAAAGAAGTTTAGATTTTTTAATTCAATTTGTAGGATGCAGGCATCATGGGGTAGGTCAGCATTTATTATCTGTCCTTAATCGCCCTTAAGAAGGTGATGGTGAATGGCCTTCTTGGAGTTCTGCTGAGAGTATTCCCATGCTTATGTTGGATAGGGAGTTCCAAGATTTAGGCCCAACATGAATGGAGAAGTGGAAATGCATTTCCATGGCAACATAATGCAATTTGGAGGGGAACAAGCTGTTTCATCCTCCTTGGTAGATATCATGGGTTTGGGGGTATGCTGTCAGACTAGCCTAGTCTACGAACTGCAGCACAATCAGCAGATGGTACACATGGTACTCACTGTGTGTCTGTAGTGAAGGGAATGAATGTTTAGCAGGTGGTGGATGGATTGTGAATGAAGTGGGCTGTTCTCTCCTGCATGGTGTTGAGTATTGTTGGAGCTCCATTCAGTTGGAGGATGTAAAATTATCTTCCTCAAAGTCCAAGTCAAGTTTATTCCCATATACACAAGTACATGTAGGCAGAGGTGCAATGAAAACCTCAATTATATCTCATGGATGGCAAAAAGGCATGTGGTGTCAGGAGGGAAATCATTCACCACTGGATAATAACCAGCCTCTGACATGCTTTTGTAGCCACAGATGTTATGTAGATGATCCAGTTGAACTCCTGGTCAAAGGTGACCTCCAGTATGTTGATGATAGGGGAGTTAGCAATGGTAATGCCATTGAATGTCAAAGGTAAATAGTTACACTCTCAGTTGTTGGAGATGGTCCTTGTGACGTGAATGTTATTTGTCACTTCTCAACCAATGCCTGAATATCGTCTAGGTCTTGCTACGTGCAGACATGGGTTGTTTCATTTGTTGAAGATCAGCAAATGAAATTGAACATTGCTTAATCATCAGCCAACATTTCTACTTCTAACCTTATGATGGAAAGAGGTCATTGGTGAAGCTGTTGAAGATGGTTTGGTCTAGCATACCAGTCTGAGGAACTAAGGCTGAGATGATTGATCTCCAACCATCACACAACCATTTTCCTTTGTGTGAGGTATGATTTCATCTGTTGGACTGTTTGCCCTTTGATACCTATTGATTTCAGTTCTACCAGGGCTCTTTGATGCCACATTTAAATGCTGCCTTGATGTCAGTGGTGGCCATATTTGTCTACCTATGGATTTCAAATCTTTAGTCCTTGTTTGGGCCAAGGATGTAATGAGGTGAGGGATGAATGGTCCTAGCAAAATCCAATCTGGGCATCAGTGAGCATCTTATTAGTGAGGAGGTACCACTTAGCAGCCTTTTTACTAACACTTTTGTTATCAATTGAGGACAGACTGATCAGGCAGTTATTAGCCGAATTGGATTGGTCCTGCTTTTTGGTAACAGAATATACCTGGATAATTTTCCACATCAGTAGTTAGATACCTCTGTTGTAACTGTACTGGAACAATTTGGCTGCAGGAACAGTTGGTCTGGAGCCCAGGTCTTCAGTACTCCAACTGAGATGTGTTCAGGCGCATTGCCTTTACTATCTCCAATGCTGTTGATGTCAAGTGGAATGGATTGAATTTATTAAAGATTAATTTCTTGGATGGTGGGCACCTTAAGAGAAAACTGAGATGGAGCATCCATTCAGCACTTCTGGCTGAGCATGGTTGCGACTGCTTTGGCCGTATCTCTAGGCATTCACAGGCTAGATTCTACCATCATTGTAGATGTGGATGTTTGTGGAGTCTTCTCCCCTCATTAGTTGTTTAATTGCCCACCACTATTCATGGCTGGCTGGGACAGGACTGCAGAGCTTTGGTCTGACCCAATCATTATGGGATCGCAGAGCTCTCTTTTGCACCGACTGTATGTTTTGCTGTTCAGTATGCATGGGGTTCTCTATTATAACTTAGGCTGGCATCTTATTTTTAGATGAGCTTCAAGCTGCTCCTGGTGATGGTGAATTTCACCATCGATATCTGACTTCCCTGAGCATTGCTCTCGGGATATGCCAAGTAATGCACATTTTCCAGCATCATACCTTGGACCTTATTGTTGGAGGGCAGTGTGGTGGAGTGGGGATTGGTTGTTGGAGGGCAGTGTGGTGGAGTGGGGATTGGTTGTTGGAGGGCAGTGTGGTGGAGTGGGGATTGGTCGTTGGAGGGCAGTGTGGTGGAGTGGGGATTGGTTGTTGGAGGACCTTGTTTTGCAGACATTAGGTGGATTGTCCTTCCCTTGTGTGCTTCTCAAAGGACCTAACAATACAAACACTGACAGGAATATCATTTTATGTTGCAGTTGTACAAGGTGTTAGTGAGACCACATTTAGAATTCTGTGTTCAGTTTTGGTTGCCCTGCTATAGGAGAGATGCCATTAAGCTGGAAATAGTGCAGAATAGATTCACAAGGATGCTACCAGGACTCAAGGGACAGAGTTATAGAGAGATGTTGAGCAGGTTGGAACTTTATTCATTGTAATGTAGGAGAGTGAAGAGTGACCTTATAGAGGTGTATGAAATTATGAGGGGCACAGATAGGGCGAATGCACACAGTCTTTTCCCCAGGGTTGGGGAATCAACCAGGGAATCAGAGTCAATGGGGAAAACAGAGGACATAGGTTTAAAGGGAGATATTTAATAGGAACATGAGGGGCAGGATTTTCACCCAGCGGTGGTCTGTATATGGAATGGGAGGAAGTGGTTAAACAACATTTAAAAGGCACTTGGACAGGTACATTGATAGGAAAGGTTTGGAGGGAAATGGGCCAAACATGGGCAAATGGGACAAGCTTAGAGAGGCACCTTGATCAGCATGGACCAGTTGGGCTGAAGGGCCTGTTTCTGTGCTGTACGACTCTATGACTCCCAGTAAGCTCTTCTGCACTGTTCATTGAACCAGGGTTTATATCTGGCTTCATTATATACAGGAAGGGATATACTGAGTCAAAGACATTACAGATTGTAGTCAGTATATCTCTGCTTCTTCTGTTAGTCCATAGTACCTCATGGATACTCAGCTTTATATTTCATTTATGAAATATAATGCTAATCACATGCACTTTAGTTATAGGCATAATGTGAAGCTTATGAATAACAAGGAACCATGAATTGTGATTTGTACATCAACAAAAATTTCCTGTTGCAAGGACAAGGATATGATGGGTGAAACGGTAATTGAACAATGGCAGTCATTTAAGTTGGAGATGTTTCAGTTGCAGTCTAGCACAGTTCCATGAGGGAGAAGGGTGACCAAAAAGAAAGTAAAATAGAACAGAGAAAAAGACACATGACAGATGACAGGCTGTTAACAAAAGTGGGAATGAAGTTGATTACAGTCAGTTCAGAGGGAACTAACAAAGAGATATAGGTTTAAGGTGCAGAGGAGTAGATATAGAGGAGATGTCCGGGGAAAGTTTTTTTACTCAGAGAGTGGTGAGCATGTGAAATGGGCTGCCGGAAATGGTGGTGGAGGCAGATACGATAGGGTCTTTCAAGAGACTGTTAGATAGGTACATGGAGCTAAGTAAAATAGAGGGCTATAGTAATTTCTAGGGTAGGGACATGTTTGGCACAGTTTTGTGGGTTGAAGGGCCTGTAGTTTTTCTATCTATGTTTCTAGATAGGACAGGCACAGAGAGAGTGAAAACATCGGCAGGAAAGTTGAGAGATGAGAGGTGGGGCTGATCAGAGACCACAAAGGAAATTTACTCACTGGGTCAGAGGACATGGCTGAGGTACTAAATGAATACTTCACAACAGCCTTCACCAAGGAAGAAGATGCTGCTGTAGCCTCAGCAAATGCAGATGAAATTGACATTCTGGATTGATTAAAATTGTTGAAGAGGTGTAGAATGGCGAGCTGCACTTAAAGTGGATACATACCTGGGTGCAGATGGCCACAGCCTTGGATGCTGAGGAAAATAAGGGAGGAAATTGGAAAGGCCCTAGCCACGATTTTTCAAACATCTGTAGATTCAAGAGTGGTGTCTGAAGACTGGAAAATTGCAAATGCTGCACTCCTGTTCAAAAAGAGCATAAAGATAGACCTGATCATTACACACCAGTTAGTTAAAGCTTGGTTGTGGGAAAGTTTAGGTGGATTATTCAGAAAAAGCCAGCATAAACTTGTTCAAGGCACATCACATGTAACTAACTTAATAGATTGCTTTAAAGAAGTAACAGAGAGATGCTGTTGATGTGGTATATGTCGACTTCCAAAAGGCATTTGAAAAGGTGCTACATTATAGATTTGTCATGAAGATTAAAGGCTATGGAATTTAAAAGGCTGTGGCTGCAGGGATAGAAAATTGACTCAGGAACAGGAAACAGATAGCAGTGGTGGAGCATTATTTTATGAAGGAAGAGTACAGTTAAGCTCTCCAGGGATCTGTACCAGCATGACTGCTTTTCTGAATCAATGTTAATGACTCAGATTTGATGACACAAAACTTGGATGCATGGTGAACAACGAGGAGGATAGTAACTGATTTTAAGGAGATAAAGATAGGGCAGTGCAAAGGGGAGACAGATGATATATAATACAAATTGTTACGCTCAGGAAGGAAGAATGGAAAGCTAAGGAGCATAATTTTAAAGGGTATACAAAAACAGATCTGTAGTACATGTGTATAATTTATTGAAAGTGGCAGAGCAGATTGAGAATGTCTAAAAAAGAATTAGGATCCTGGGCTCTATAACTAAGGGCATAGAGAAGAAGAGCAAGGAAATCACGATGAACTTTTATAAGACACTGTTTCAAGCACAAATAGATTGTTGTCTCATTCTGGGTGTCACACCTTAGGAATGATGTAAAGGCTTCAGAGAAGTGCAGGTGAGGTACTTTATTTATGACTGTAGATTGGAAAAGGTGGGGTTGTTCTCCTTGGAAAAGAGGAAGCTGTGAGCAGATCTGATCAAGATATTTAAAATCATTAAGGGTGTAGTCAGAATAGATAAATAGAAACTATTACCATTGGTTTAGTAGTGAAGACAAGAGGACAATGTGGTAAGGAAATATAAGAATATGAGAATAACTGGATTGTATTTATAAATAGCCAACATGGACTCAACTGATGAAATAATCTCCTTCCATATAGTAATTGATGACAGATTGACTACTGAAGGATCCAGTCTCATTTAGCCTAATATGTGCACTGTTCTTAGCCTCAAGTTACTAAATGAAACAGATATTTTGAAGTTCAATTAATAACCATCAGTTTGATGGCCATTAACAGGCACACATTAAGGAATTCAAAAGGTATTCCTTTGTTTGTTATGTAATGTACAAGTTTATTTAAAATGAGTTAAAGACTTAGTTAAAATTCCAAGCAGATGTATCACATTGAAGCATATTAGATATTTAGGAGATGATGTCACCAGAAATCATTTCTAGAAGTATGCAAGACATTTACATTGAAATTATGTGTGACTGTGGAGCAAACCCATACAAAGTGCAGGAACTGCACAGTCATAATAAGTGTAAAAGTGAATAAAGTTTACCATTTCTGCTGTGATATCTTATAGAATGCAGGTTATTTCACTTGGCTGGGTCACATGATAATAAAAGTAACTGAATGAGAATAAATTGTTAGACTGCCAAATATTTTAACTACTGCCACGACAGTGGGTCCAGAATGCTATATTGCCTTTTGAGTCTCTAAGTTATGAATATGGGAGCAAAAGAACTGGAGAAGGCCATTTAACTCCTCAAGCCTGTTATACTATTCAGTGAAATCATGTCTGATTAATGGCCTACCTTCTAAAACTGGCCTTTTTCTCAGATACCCTTGATTTTTGAAAATCAGTCAAGTTCAGATTTTAGATTAATAATTCACCCAGCATCAATTGCCAATTGCAGAAGAAAGTTAAACTTCTACCACTTCTATCCTTTTTGCTGACTATTCCCAGAATCTTTTGTTAGTGTTATAATGAAACTCAGTATTTTATAAGTAGTCGCTCACAAATATTTCAAGTGATTGGACAGGTATTGTCTGAATTCTTTCCTGTTATCAGCCTTCAGTTGAGGTGTTTGAAGGTGCAGAGTTAGCTGCTACTTCTCAAGATGCTGAGGCCAGGCAGCATCAACAACTGCCAATTAAACATATCAGGGTAGCTGGCAATTTGATAGTCTGTGCAGTAGCAGCTTCACTGTTTGCATCCAAGTGCTGTGTTCGGGAGAAAACAAATCTTTTGAAGTCACAGCAAAGGGTCCACACAATAAAGCTGGGAAACAAATGGTTCATTCAGATCCAGGCTTGTATGTATGCACCACCAAATGCTTTAGCAAAGGCCAGAGAGAGTTTCCCCACCTCTTTGCTCAGTGGACATTAAACACATTCATCACACTTGCACCTGGTTAGTAGGTAATTCTGTTGAGGTGTAATTTGCAAGGTAAACAGAAAGAACCTATTTCCCTTGAGAGAGAGGTCAGTAAACTAGGAAGCATTGTTTAAATTAATTGGTTGAACTTGAGAGCAGCTGAGAAGAAATTATTTCTCCAGCAAGTGGTGGGGAACAGTGCACTGTTTGAAAGGGTGATGGAGGTAGAAGACCTCACTGATTATAAATCTGATTTATAAAAAATACTTGGATGAGTACTTAAAGAGCAGTAACTACCAGAGCTATGGACCAGGAGGAAGGAAGTGGAATTAATCTACTATCCATTTTGGTGGACATGGAATTGATGGACTGAATGGCTTTTTTTCTGAGCCATAATTTTCTTTGAATTCTACTTTTTTTTGTGTGGAAGAATTTTCTAAACACTCCTGAAAGAGCTGGGTCTAATTATTAATCTATGGCTCCATGGTAGCAGAAGATTAAAATTAAGTTGGGGACAAAATAATGGGGTCAAACCCTGTCTGCTGCATAATAATTAGGTTACAGTTCTTTTTAAGACAGGGGGCATAGATTAGTCTATAGCTTTTACAAAATAAGCTTGGTCCAAATTAGTTGGATAATTCTATAGTTCATCCCTGGGTTGCTGAGTCCAAGATATATTCTAAAGTTCTTATGATTAACATGGTTGTTGTCAGCTTCTGAGTTCTCTAGCTGTGAGTTCCAGAACTAGGCTTCCGATAACTTCTACTAATATCCCCCATGTTTTGATTTATTTTCATATGCATGAAGAAGAGAGCAGAATTTTAATACCCTTTCCTCTGGTGCCCTTTCCATTTATTCATCCAACAGATTTATAATCAGCTTTTCAATTCTTGGTTTGAAAAAAAAACAACTAATTGGGGGTATTTCTGCTTCTCAATTTCCAAAATCATACTGTTTGAATCTACTTTGAGAGTACAAAGATAGAAATTATGAAGTATCTTTATCATTTACTTCATCCATCAAAAAATTAAATCTTTCAGTGATAATCAATGTTTGCACTGTTGTTTACATTGTACAATTTTTCTCCAATGCTAAGTTCTGTTTCCATGGTTGTTACATGAAAATCAATGTTGCATGATATATGATTGGCAACATTTTCCCCATAACCAACATCATCACAAATGGATTATCTGCCCATTATCCTCTTGCTGTTTGTTGGGGCCTGGTGTACACAGATTTCCACCAATCTTTGGTGAAGTAAATTTTGCTTTAAAGATATAGATGACAGAGAATGTGAGCCTCAAATCTTAGCATGTTGACCTGGATGTCTAGTTTCTATAAAACATGTCCTCATTTATTTATGACACCATAAAGAGGTTATTCATCCCAACAGAGTCCATACTGGTTCTCAACAAAGCAATCCCGTTAGTCTCATTCTCCTTCTTATTTTCTTGCAAGCTTGCAATTTATTTTTTCTTCCATGCCCATCAGCTCTCCCTTAATTTTTTTTTCCAGTTCCCCTACTCCTACAATGGCCAATTAACCTAGCAGCATGTCTTTGGGATGTGGGAAACAACTGGGGAACTGACACAATCAGACAGCTTCGGAGGCTGGCATCAAACCCAGAACCCTGGAGCTGTAATGTTCCTAAGTTTTCTCTTTCTTCTTTGCAGGCAGTCCTTCAGAATCAGGGATGACTTGCTTCTATTCCAGTTTTGTGGTGAGTGATAAGGTCCATGTGGGAACTGCAGACTCTTTCACAGATGGGGAAGGAGATCCCTGATGGGATGGGGGGTGGGTAGTTTGTTAGGTGGTCATCTCCTAGCATCACATGCACAGGACCTCTGTGTACTCCCATTGCATGGCCTCAAGCTTCTCAATGCCAAAGCCTCAAGGCACTTCCAGTTGCATGGCTGCAGGGCTGGAATGGAAGGGAAGTGTGGTGATACAGGCTGCATGTGTGGCAAGTCACATTGAGGATGATCCATCCCATTAAAACTGTGGCCCAGATCAGATGACTTTAACCAATCACTTCACTATCTAACTAATTTGCACTGTAACTGGTTTATTATTGTCACATGTGCCAAGATTTAGTGAAAAGCTTTTGTTTGCATGCCATCCAGACACATCATTTCCATACATAAGTACATTGAGGTAGTACAAAAGGAAAAGAAAAAGATTGTTGAATATAGTGTTACTGTTACATAGAAAGTACAGTGCAGGTAGACAAAGTGGAAGGGCCACAACAAGGTAGAATGAGAGATTAAGAGTTCATTTTTAGAATGTAACAGGCCCATTTAAGAGCCCACTAAGAGTGGGATAGAAGCAGCCCTTGAGCTTGGTTGTTCATGTTCTCATGCTTTTGCATCTTCTGCCTGATTTTGGGGTGGGGGGGGGCAGGCGTGTGTATAAAAAGACCTGCATTTAAATCTGTTCTTACAATTTTTTTTATTGGAAGTGGTTTATTATTGTCACTTGTACCAAGATACAGTGAACAATCTGTCTTGCATATTGTTTGTACAGTTCAATTCATTGAGGTAATACAAGGTAAAACAATACAGAATAAAGTGCCACAGCTACAAAGAAAGTACAGTGCAGGTAGACAATAAGGTGCAAGGTCATAATGAGGTAGATTGTGAGATCAAGAGTCCATCTTTGCCACAATGTTGATCAAGGAGCAAGCTCACAGAGAACCCAAATGCAGCACGCAGATACAAGACTGGAGTCAGGATACTTCCTCAGGACAAACACGGGCTGTAACTGGAAGGAATCTTGCCTCAGGAATCTTGAAGAGGAATCCCAACACAAACTGGATCTTCCGGAAGGAATAGAGAACACAGGACTGCTGTGGAGCGGAGCGGAGCAGAGCAGAGTAGAGTAGAGCGAGCACTAAGCAGCTAGGAGCCAAAGGTAAACCAATACTCTGGCAACTAGTGCTAGAGAAACACAGGTACCTATGCTAGGCTCCTGATGGGGCTCAGGTGTGTGTAATTATGCAAACATTCCAGCATGGAATCCATGTGTTATACAACAAGGTATTAAAGGAGCCATATTGAGGGCCAGTACTCAGAACGATGACAATCTTATCATACTAGGGAACTGTTCAATAGTCTTAAAACAACGGGGTGGAAGCTGTCCTTGAGCCTGGTGGTATGTGCTTTCAGGCTTTTGTATGTTCTGCCCGATGGGAGAGAGGGAGAAGAATGTCCTGGGTGGGTGGGGTCTTTGATTATGCCGGCTACTTTACTGAGGCAGCGAGAAGTATAGACAGAATCCATGGAGGGGAGGCTGGATTCCATGACATGCAGAGCTGTGTCCACAACTCTCTGCAGTTTCTTGTGGTCATGGGCAGACCAGTTGCCACACCAAGCTGTGATGCATCCAAAAAGGATGTATCAATAAAAGTTAGTGAGTGTCAAAGGGGACATGCCAAATTTCTTTAGTCTCCTGAGGAAGTAGAAGCACTGATGAGCTTTCTTGGCTGTGGTATCTACATGGTTGGATCAGAACAGGCTATTGGTGATGTTCAGTCCTGGGAACCTGAAGCTCTCAACCCTCTCGACCTCAGCACCATTGACATAGACAGGAGCATGTGCACTGCCACCCTTTCTGAAGTCAATGACCAGCTCTTTTGTTTTGCTGACATCGAGGGAAAGGTTGTTTTCATGACACCATTCCACTAAGCTCTCTATCTCCTTCCTGTACTCTAATTCATCATTATTTGAGATATGGCCCACTATGGCGGTATCGTCTGCAAACTTGTAGATGAAGGTAGAACAGAATCTGACCATGCATTCATGAGTGTATAGGGAGTAAAGTAGAAGGCTGAGGACACAGCCTTGTGGGGCACCAGTGTTGGGGATAATTGTGGCAGAGGTGTTGCTGCCTGGTTACAGATTGTGGTCTGTTGTTCAGGAAGTCAGCGATCCAGTTGCAGAGGGAGGTGTTGAGTCCCAGGTCCAGGAGTTTGGTGACGAGTTTGCTTGGAATTATAGTATTGAAGGTGGAGCTGCAGTCAATAAACAACAGTCTAATGTAGGTGTCTTTACTGTCCAGATGCTCCAGAGCTGAGTGTAGAGCCAGGGAGATGGCATCCGCCGTAGACCTGTTTTGGCGGAGACGAATTGCAGTGGGTCAAGATTGTCTGGGAGGCTGGAGTTAATATGTGCCATGACCAGCCTCCCAAAGCACTTCATGGTGGTGGATGTCAGAGCCACCAGGCGATAGTCATTAAGGCATGTTACCTTGTTTTTCTTAGGTACCTGGATGATAGTGGTCTTCTTAAAGCAAGTGGGAACATCAGATTGAAGCAGGGAGAGGTTAAAAATGTCCACGCAGGAACTAAGGACACAGCCATGGACACCATCTGGGCCAGATTCTTTCTGCAGGTTCACTCTTTGGAAGACTGATTTTCTGTCTTCAATGGTGACCATGGGTTCAGGTGTATTGGAGGCTGTTGTGGTGGGTGGTGACACACCAATCCCCTTCTGCTCAAAATGTGCATAGAATGCGTTAAGTTCATTGGAAAGGGATGCGCTGTTGTCGGTGATGCTACCCAACTTTGTTTTGTACCCTGTTATAGCATGTAAGCCCTGCCACAACTGAGGGCTGGTTCTGAGACTCGATTATGAACTGGTGTTGCCTCTTGGTGTCCCTGATTGCTTTACAGAGGTCAGATCTCGATTTCTTGTAAAGGTCAGGGTCATCTGGTTTGAATGCTGCAATCCTGCACTTCAATAGGGAGTGGATCTCCTGGTTCATCCATGCTTTCAGGTTTGGGAACACCTAGATTGTCCTCTTTGGTATACAGCCCTCCACACACTTATATATAAAAAATACATCCTAATGAGCATTATCATTTCTCAGTTCATCTATAATGGTTGCCTTCTTCTTCCTTTCAAAAGTTAACATATCTGTTCTCTATTCAGATTCCTGCTTAACTGCTGATATATTTTTTCCCTTTCTGTTTTTATTTACGACTAAATACTTGATGGACATGTGACACTAATGTCTTAAACTTCTTTTATCAAAATGGAAACAGTCGATGTATCTGAGACTGAATTATGTTAGGCTTTTGCCCTAATAAAAGCTATTAGATCAAAACGGTACATCTGGATCATGCCGTAATGTCTAGTTAAATGTAATCTGCTTTGAAGAGGGTGCTGACCACGGATATACTTTGGTATGGGTCACATCCAGCAGAGTGATGTTTACTGGTGTTTGTTTATAAAGTTTCCAGAGAATGCAGACTCAGTATAAAATCTCCATTCAACTGACACATTTAAAACCCTGAGCTCAGCTAACTTTTTGAGTAAACAGATTAATATAAACATGGTTTTTATTACCCGTAGGTTTCACAAGCATATTATTTATGCAAAATTGTTAAAAATCTGTTTGCTGATAAACAAAATATGGAAATATGTTGAAGGTCGTTGAGCAGATTACATATTGATACTTGTAGGAAAATTGTTTAGAAAAGGCATTCTTGTTTATTTATATAGAATGTGCATGACTAATGTCAGAGAACTTAGATAGATAATAATTATGTTGCAGGAATGTAGTTTGAAAGCAAAAATGCCTTACCATAAATACTGTACATTCCTGACAAATAACAAGCAATGTTTTCAATGATAAACTTCATGGTATGATTATGGATATAATTATACACCCATGGTTAGCTACATCACTTCTACCAAGTAAGTATTCATTCTAGGTGCCACAGTTTAAACTTTGACTGTGCATTTTCATTTTAAAAGAATCTAGGCAATAGAGTTTCAATTCAAAGGGTAACATTTGAAGACAATTGTTGGATAGTAAGCATTTCAGTGAAGTTTGTGTATTTTCTAAAACTTCCACATTCTTGAAAAATCTGCCATTGAAAACAATGTAGATTTGAAAGTAATGACACAACAAACTATACTTGCATTATTTATGCATTATTTGCTGATTTATTGGGAGTGGAGGTTAAGTTGCTGGATTGGTAACAGAGAACTCAGCATTAGGAATTCAGAGACATGAGTTCAAATCCCACTGGACCAGCAGGGAAATTGCAATTCATTAATTAATTAAAATAATTTGAAGTAAAAACCTGGTATCTGTATGTATAAGGAAAAACCAGGAGCAAACACTCCAAATGCATCCCCCCCCCCTTCATAAATGACTAATGTAGTTTGTGCTTCTGTAAATCAATTCACTGTTCTCTGTGTTTTAGATCACTGGCATTTTCAAAAATTAGGTAAACATTTTTCTTCATATGATGTAATTATCAGCACACAAGCCCTGACCAGGCCTTTCTTTGTCTAAAAGAGGCTTGCATATTTCTCCTCATGTCTATTTTTTCTGATCATGCTCTCACAGAGTCACACAGAATAGAAACAGGCCTTTCAGCCCATCAAGTCCATGCTGACCATCGACCACCCAGTTGGTTATATTACATTAATCCTAATTTTTAATCCCCCCACATTCTCATCAATCCTTCCAGATTCTACCACTCACCTACATACTAGGGGCAATTTACAGTGGTCAAATAATCTACCACCCCTTCTCAATAGCTGTTAGGTTAATTACAATTTGGATTGCATTCTTGCTCATTGGAACATTGTGGGAATGTTCAACTAGGCTGTGGCCATTTTCAGAAAAATATAATGCATCCCTGTTTTATCGGTCAATGTATTCTACCAATGCTATTGTAATTATACAACGTTAAATATTTCTACTGCATAAATATTCTGAGGGCAATCTTAGGTCAAGAAAAACTATTGAAAAAAATGTTCTAACAGATGAGAATTGAATCCCATTGGTGCTGAGAGGGAAATGCACCCTTCACTTAACTGGGTTTTCTTGTGGTCATTTGACATATAGGACTAGCTTAGACTGTGACTGTAGGGTGTTTCCACAGAGGTTGAAGTAGCACCTACAGTTCTCCATTACACCATGCCATAGGTCAGCGGTTGTTGATGAAGAGATATGCACAATGCCAAACTTCCTGGAAGAAGCAGTGGATCTGATAGTGGTGTGAATCTAGTGTGGACAAATTTAGTTCACTGTGGATACCGTTACTCACGACTGTAATTGAAATGCTTTTTGAATGGATATTTTAATATTAAGATAACCAACCACAGTTGACATGACAGGAGTACTCCCATGAAAGCTATGATGCTGGAGGAACTCAGCAGGCCAGGCAGCATCTGTGGGGAAAAGCATGGTCCTGAAGAAGGGTCCTGACCCAAAGCATTGACCGCCTACTTTGCTCCACGGATGCTGTCTGGCCTGCTGAGTTCCTCCAGCATCATAGTTCTTTTCATCCAGATTCCGGCATCTGCAGTCCTTTGTTTCCCCATGAAAGTTATACTTCACTTATTTGTAGGATTGAACTCAGCAGTATCCTTTCAGATCTGTAAACAGGAATTAAGTACAAAACACCAGAAGAAATAGGCATTTTATTCCCTTGCAGTTTAACCAAAGTATATCATTGATATAGCTTTGCACTTATGCTTTCAAATGAGAATTCACAATTAAACTTTAGATTCTCTCTACAATAAGCTTACTTGCTTATGGCAAAATAAAATTTTACTACACACTTTTAACAACTGAAGGAGACAATGATTGAGTGAGAAGCTATTCTTCCTGTTGTGTTTTTTCTCAGGAACTCCTGTGGTATCGGCTCTGAAGTAAAATACTTCAAACTAATGCAGGGTTATTTCTTAAATACATTGTGATGTTTCCCTGATTGAGTACGTTTTAGCAACAAGTTATGAGAAAGAACCTCACAAAATGCTGGAGGAACTCAGCGGGTCAGGCATTTTCTAGGGAGGGAAATACAGTCAACATTTCGAGCTGAAGCCCTTCGATTGTTCATCTCCCTCCATTGATGGTGCCTGACCTGCTGAGTTCCTCCAGCATTTTGTGTGCATTGCTCCACCGTTTCCAGCATCTGTAGTCTCCCTTGTGTCTCTGTCAAGAGAAAGGACCTGCTGCCTGAATGGACAGAGGCAGCTCATTGCACTCTCTCTCCCTTTCGGTACTGGTTGGTGACACAAACACTTCACTAAGATTGGCAGGAAGCTGCTGGGAATTCAAGTGATTGCTGCCTGGTTATAGAGTTAGAAGGAGTGATCCATCCCATAAAGTTGGCATCTTTTGTTGCTGCTGTATTGGCCTGTATATACCTGCTGCCTCAATGTAAGCTCCATCCCCTTCCTCTCTCTAGTCTGCCCTTTTCCATTACCCACCTCACCCCCACCTCTCCACCTAGTTCCAGTTAACATAGAAGAGATTGTGGATATTTTTATGCAAATGTTTGTAGATGATTGCACAATGTTTAATTTCATCAGCAACTTCTCAACAAATAAAGCAGCCAATGCCCACATTCAGCAAGACCTAGACAATATTCAAGCATCAGCTAATGCGCCAAGTAACATTAATGCAAAAAAAAGAGGCTGGCCATGACTATCTGAAGCAAGAGAGAATCTAACTACCTACTCTTAATATTTAATAGCATTACCACTGCCTAGTCCCCACTTTCAATAACCTGGGGTTGTCATTTGACCAGATATTCAACTGTAAGAACTGGTCAGAGGTAAGGTATGCTATGGTGAGTGACTTACCTCCTGACATCCCAAGGTCTTTCCAACATCTACATGGCACAGTCGAGTGGGTGATGGAATATTCTCCATTTGCCTGGATGAGTGCAGCTCTAACAGCTCTCAAGAAGCTTGACACTGTACAGGACAAAGAGACCCTTATCATTAATTGCCTCTGCCATTGCTGCACTTGCCTGCATTGTGTACCATTTACAAAATACCATTGCAGATAGTCATCCAAGCTGCTCCACTAACACCTCTCAAACCTGTGACCTCTACCGGCAGGAGAGAAAGGGCAGCAGCTGCATGGAAACACCATCACCTGCAGATTCCCCTCCAAGTTCAGTTCTGGTCGCCTCATTATAGGAAGGATGTGGAAACTTTAGAGAGGATGCAGAGGCGACTTACCAGGATTCTGCCTGTATTGGAGAGCATGTCTTATGAGGATAAGTTGAGTGAGCTAGGGCTTTTCTCATTGGAGAGAACGAGAATGAGCAGTGACTTGATAGAGGTGTACAAGATGATAAGAGGCATAGATCGAGTGGACAGTCAGAGACATTTTCCTCAAGGTGATAATGGCTAACACGAGGGGACATAATTTTAAGGTGATTAGAGGAAAATATAAGGGGGATGTCAGGGGTATGTTTTTTACACGGAGAGTGGTGGGTGCATGGAACACACTGTCAGCAGAGGTTGTGGGGTCAGATACATCAGGGACATTTAAGAGACTCTTAGATAGACCCATGAATGATAGAGAAATGGAGGGCTATGTGGGAGGGAAGTGTTAGATAGATCTTGGAGCAGGATAAAATGTCGGCACAACATCGTGGACCGAAGGGCCTGTACTGTGCTGTTATGTTCTATGTTCAAGTCACACACCATTCTGACATGGTCATACGTCGGATCCTTCATCATTACTGGGTCTAAATCCTGAAACTCCTTCCCCAACTTTCACCAGAATGACTGCAGTGGTTCAAAGCAGCAGATCATCACTATCCTCTCAAGGGCAATTAGGGATGGACAATAATCATTGGATTTGTCAGTGACACCCAGATTCCAAAAATGTATTAAAAATGGTTCCACAATTTGTTGGAATGGTGAGTGCACTATTGTTTATTTCAGTACATTTTACATGTTGATGTGACTTAATATATCTCTGTCTAACATACAGACAAATTTAAATTTCTGTTCATGCCCCTGAATATCAGTAATGATGACCATGAAACTATTGGATTGTCATACAAACCCAGCCAGTTCAAGAATGAACTCTAAGTAAGGAAATCTGCCTACTTGTTTTGTCTGGTCTGTTTGAGATTCCAAACTTATTGCAACATGGTTAACTTTTATATGATCCCAGAAGTGGTCCAGCAAGTCATTCAGTTGTGTCAGACTGCCACTGCTCCCTTTCCAATAGTTCTGTGGGAGCACCATTACCACAAGGACGGGAGTGGTTCAAGAATGTGACTCATCACGATCCTCTCAAGGGCAATTAGGGATGAGAAATAAACCCTTATTTTGTCAGTGATGTCCATATCCTCAAGAGAATAAAGATAAATATGAAATACCCTTAATATTTTTGTTACACTGATGAGTAATATTTAACAAATAAAGCAAGCAAAACAGGGAATGTATGCAGCAACTTTAATGTATTGTTAAAGTATATCTGCAACTTGCTGTCTCTTTTACTCAATTAAAAATGTACTTAAATAGGAACAATAGTTGTTGAAGAACATTAATTTATCAAGTTTGTTGTTAATAAGCCGTGGCAGTTATATAAGTCTGTCCCTCTTAATATTATCAATGCAGTGCACGTTGTCCATATTTTGCCACATTTTATTAGTACATGCAGTCATCACTGAAAAGCTCTGGGTCATGGGAAGATTCAGTATTTACTATTTTCCAGGGTAAACAGTGATAGCAGTCTTTATATTGAAATACTGAATATGTAAACTGCTAACATATGGAAAAAACAGATGAGGGAAACAAATCAACATTCCTTCAGGCAAAAAAGTACACAAAAATACCATGCACCTTCAGCATTTGGAAAAGAATGAAAAAAATAAATAATTGGATAGCGGTCTTATTTGCTTCAGCTTTATAGATTTTTTTAAGATATATTTCTTAAATTAAACAGTTTACTTAGTGCCTGAAATACTAGTGGTCTAAAAATTATATGGTATGTAGAAACTTGTGTTAATATGGTATGGCATACTGCTCTTATACACATGACATGTGAGGATATATGGGCAGTAGCGCTGTGAATCCCGCAACTTCAGCATGGTCAAATTAGCTGCATGAAACTTCAAGAATCAGATGAGAAGTGCTAACCGAGCTGCCAAATCTCTTGCTGTGGTGGGAGATTCTACAGCATGCTGGCTTTCAATGGGATACTGCTACTCCAAGTAGTGGGCATAAATTGAAATGCCTGAACCAGGAGTGGTGAGGGAGTGATGAAAACAGGTACTCCTATCTCCAACTGATGATTGGGCATTGCGGCAGGCAAGGTAGACACCAGGCAGAAGCATTAAAGCAATTGGGGCCACCTTTCCAACTTTTCCAACTCCTTGAAAAAATGGTGGCCCTATTTTAACCATGGAGATATCCATTCCATTGGGGAATATTCAATGGCTGGCTTCAGTGTTGGACTTCTTGACAGTGGCTTAGGTAAGGGTGGAACTTGCAACCCATGTTTGAGTAGGCTGTCTTACTCTCATTAAGGCCTGCTCCCATAGTAGAGGCCTGCTTAGTTTCTTAAGCACATTTGCCTGCACCAAGTTGCAGCAGTGTCGATAAATGTGGATTGTATGCTGCTTGATGTCTCTCCTGCACGTCCAGTGGTTTCTGTGAGTAGCTGTGTCACATGCACAGAGGTCTTTACATCAATTTCCATTGGAACTGTTAGATGTGTTTTGCAATTGGTTTCACACGTCAAATCAATTGCATACCACTTTAAAAACAATGCATGATGCAATTAAATTTCCAGACTATTGTATTCTGAACGTTCTCACAGGACCTTTGTAAGCACATTAGTCAAACCATAACAGTGTACAGAAATCTTACAGAATGTAACCCTATTGTGCTTCAAAAACCAAAGTGTACTCTTTTTTGATTACACTTTTTGACCAAAAATATGATCACAGATATAGGATGGAGACGCAAGAGGCTGCAGATGTTGAAATCTGGAGCAAAATAACAAACTGCTGGAAGTCCTGATGCAGGATTTTGACCGGAAACATTCATTATCACTTTGCCTCCACAGATGCTGCTCAATTCGCTGAGTTCCTCCAGCAGTTTGTTTTTTAATAACAGATATAACACGACATTTAAACTGTCAGCATCAGTTTTTCAAAATGACTATGATTTAGAATAGCATCCCAGTTAAAATATGGCTCAATATATTTTACTTTAAGTTGGCCTAATGAAATAGCCACAAAAATCACCAGTTTAATTAATTAAGGGTAATATTTAATTTGTTTTCAATAATAAAAAAGTATTAATTGGCATTAAAAGAAGCATTCTTTTGAAGCTTTCTTAAAGAGCTTATCCTGCTCAAGGCAAATTATTGGTAATTGAATCAGTAATCAAGCAATTTTCCAGACATAGCAGGGTGCTAATAAAAACATTGACTTGAAAGGGTAGACCTGTTTAATGAACAATCCACAGCAGAGTCTATAAAATAGTTTTATTTACCGGATGATCAAAATGATTTACCTTACTGGTTAATTACTGGAAGCAAGCTCCAGTGTAGTGGAGAAGGACCTTGTGCTTTCTGTAGGATTGTTCCCAAACTTCACTATAATGTGGACACAGCCTTCACCCACGGTGAGCAGGAAAAGGAGCAGGAAGGAAGGAGGTAATAATGTCAGGTCTTCTCTGGCCATGATGCAGGGGAAAAGCACAATTTCCCTTTGTTCCAGTAAAGAGCCTAAGCAAAATCATCATGCTCAGGCCATGAGGAAGTTCTAGCATGTCACAAACAACGTTGAGGCTTGTGCTGTCAAAAGAGAAGTAATATTCATGCCACACAAATGCCAGGGAATGAATATCTTTGTTGGCATTCAACAGCTGTAAGGTATGTGTGCTCAATTGGTTCTTAACCTCTAATGATGTCCATTACAGAATGTCCAGACTTATACACAAGACATGTGGAGTTCAAAGTGTGTGCAATTTATTAAAGACCTCCACCCAGGCTGCCTCTGGGACTTTGTTTAAAATATTGTTGCAACCTACAGAGTAGTTAGTCGCATGAAATATCCTTCGAAAGATTGACAGGCATACAGGGCCATTAATTGCCTATTACCAGTATTATGCATGCTACAATACCATTACAACAGTAGCAATCCAATATTGTTATTTTGGAGTTGCCGTTGAACAAAAAATTATCTGCACTTGCCACATAGCTGCTGTGGCTGCACTAACACATCAAAGCTTGGGTATTCTGCTACCAAGGACTCAGACCCTCATCCCCTATCTGATATCATTTCCACCATCTACAAGGCATGTCAGGACTATGTGGTAATATTCTCCTGTTTCCTGGATGATACAGATCCAACATAACTGAGAAGATTGAGTTCATTTAAGTCAAGGCAGCTCACTTCATTGGCATCTCTACACCTCCCTGAGAATTGCCTCTTCCAACAACTGCGCACCATCACTGGTATATATAAAATGCTTGGCAACAACTTGCTAAGGCTTCGTTGGTAGCACCTGCCAAACCTGCAACCTCTACCAATCACAAAAACCAAGGCAAAAATCAAACACCATAACCTGAAAACTTGCCACCAAGCCACAAATCATCCTAATGTTAAATCGTATCCACTCCTTCCTTGTTGATGAGTCAAATCTCTGGAACCTGTCAAAGCAGGAGGTGCAGCCTCACGCCAGGCACTGCAGCAGTTCTGCAAGGTCCCACTTCATAAGTTTTCCCAAATGCAATCACTGATGTCCATTCAAAGCTGATGTCAATACATACATTCTGCGAATCAATAAAGAAAGGAAATAAATAATTATTCTTCATTCCACCACGTTGTCCTCTTGACACAGGTCATCTCAGCACCTCCTCATGGAGACAATGGATGGTCCCTGCTTCTGCAGAGGAAGCCGAGATCTCAGCCTTTGGACACCCTCTGCTGTAACTGGGACCACAAGTATTGAAGTGAGCCCTGAGGAGGAGCAAAAGGTCAGGTGCTCCTGCATTTGTCCTTGAGCATGTTTCAGGCTTCCGCATTGCAGATACACATAAGTGGGAGTCCAAGACATCCTGGACATGGAATGTGAATTGGCCAGCACGTCCCTATGGGACTGCCAGCTGCTGGAGAGCACAATTCAGCTGACCACGTTAAAGGCATCCAGACTCTATGCCCATGCTCTGGTTCATATTTTCAGCAAACTATTTTTGTCCATGTATGGAATTTTTTTAAAGACTTTCTTCAACAGTAATCTAAAAACTGCTGTTTGTAAGTGGTCCAGTTCTTTCTTAATTTGGCAGACTGGACCACACAAATGAGATCATAGTTTATGCTATTGGCAGGATCAGTAATTTCACTGCCTACAAGATAGTTCACAGCTAAGAAGATCAAAAATAACGTTTCAGATGTTTCAAATTACACTAAGTAGGAATACATGGTGCTGCTGACAGCAATATATGCTAAATATTTCAATTTTGTTGAAATGGGAAGTTGTCCATGCAGCCTCTTTCAATTAATCACCCTATTCATTGTTAACATTACTGTAATTTCTGTGATTCATGATATGAATGTAACTGGAAAAATATTAAAAAAACGTGTGTGTAATGAAAGAAAGTATGAATGACTTCCAAGTCTTAATGCACTTGTAACTGAGGAAATAAAAAACACTTGCAAGAAAGGGGGCGAAAAAATGCAATGGCAATCACTGTGTTGACTACTCCCAAGTTAGGAAAATGATGTTGTTTCTCCACATACGTTCCTTCACCCCAGCTTTCACCACAGGGTTTACTTCTGCTAGATTATCCAAAATTGTACTGAACTGTTACATAAAATTAGGAGAAGCCAGAACAGGAGGACCTGTCCGGTGTACCTGCCCTATCAGCATGGCTTGTGATTTTCATCCTTCTGCTTCGGCACGATAGGTGTTTGCACATTCCTTCACTGCCCAGGTTCACAGAAGTGATGGTTGGTACGTAGGGCCTGAGTATCTTCATAACTTCCCTGCCTACTGCTGCCTTTGCCACAGAACCTCGAGACGGAGGTGGACAGCTGTGGGTAGCCCTGGAACATCATTGCTGAAACCCCTTTTAGATAGAGAGGTCCAGTAGTCTCTTTGCTTCTGAGAAGGTCACCTTATTTAAACCTCAACTCAGTCAGATACTGCTAATGTTCGAAGGTTGAGAAGTTTGGGGTTGATTCAGAACTAGTGGATTCAATGTTTCAGCAAGTAATGAGAATGGCAAGTGTTGGTCTTTATTGCAAAAGAATTTGAATACAAGAGTAGAGATGTCTTGCTCCAATGACATAGAGCTCTGATGGGACTACATCTGGAATATTATGTGAAGATCTAGTCTCCTTACCCAAAGAAAAATATACTTTTCATAGGGGGAATACAGTGAAGATTCACCAGATTACTTCCTGGGATGGCAGGTTTGTCCTATGATGAGAGATTAAACTGATTGTGCCAATGTTTTCTGTTATTTATAAAAATAAACAGATATGGAAGTAATTATTCCTCTGGCTAGAGTGTCATGACTGGGGGCCACAGTCTCACGACAAAGGGTCAGCCATTCAGAAGAAATTTCTCTATCAAGTGGCTGTTGAATCCTTGGAATTCTCTACTCAAGAGGGTTGTAGAGGTACAGCCATTGCATATATTCAGATATCAAAAGGTTTTCAGATTTTAAGAGGTTCAAAGGATATGGGGTTAGTTCAGGAAAGTGGCACTGAGGTAAATGATCAGCTGTAATCTTATTGAATGGTAGAGCAGGCATGAGGGGTTGAAGGGTCTATTCCTGCTTCTACATTTCAGGTTCTTATGCTTCATGGCCAGCACTATGTTGCCTAACTAAAGAATTTGAAAGCTGCTTGCAAATTCATGCCCATCTTTCTGGTAAATCAACTCTTGTTCATTGAGGAATGCTGATAAGAATTCCAGGAACATCGCCAGGTGTACCTTACAATGAGGTACTAACTTGGCAAAGCTGAAACATGGGGCCATGTGTGTACTAAACAACAAAAGCAGCACGCAACAGAGGCGAGTAATCTCAGAACTAATGGATCAAGTCAAAGCTGAGCAGAACCTACTCCTGAATGGGTTATAGGAGAAGAAGTCTCCAAGAACATCCCTCAGTGATGGCAAGGACCTAATATGTGAGTACTAGGTACAAAGCAGCAGCATTCACAATTGTGTGTAGTCATAAATGCCAAATAGATGATCCATATCAGCTTCCTCCTGAGATTCTCACCATGATAGAAGCCAGTCGTTAGCCAAATGGATTCACTCAACATGATATCAAGAAACAACAAGGGGAAATGGATACAGCAAAGACCATGTGACCAGACAACATCCCATCTGTAGAACTGGAGATTTACACTCCAGAGCCAGCCATGCCTTTAGCCAGGTTGTTCCAGTTACAGCACTGCCAACAACCTGACACTATGGACAATTGTTCAGGTATACCTTGTTCACAGAGAGCAGGACAAATCCAAACCAACTAATTACTAACCAACCATTCTGCACCCAGTCATCAGCAAAGGTGTTGCTGATTGTTCTAGCAAGTGGCACATATCAAAAACATATTCACTGTTACCCATTTTGGGATTCGCCTGAACCACTCAGCTCCAGAACTCATTAGAGCCTTGGTACGAACATGGACCAGAGAGCTGAATTCCAGGAATGAGATGAAAGTGACTGCCCTTGACATTTGAGGCATCATTTGACTGAGTGTGACATCAAGGAATTCTGGTAAAACTGAATTCAGTTCAGTCTTAAGTCAGTATTAACCATCATTGTGTTTCCCACATCTGCATCCTGGGGGTCATCGTTGACTAATAACTTAATTGACCAGCCACAGAACTACTGAGGCTACAAGAGCACATCAGAGGCTGGGTGTTCGGTGGTGAGTAACTCACTTCCTAATACCACAGAGCCTTTCTACTGTCTACAAGTTACAAGTCATGAGTGTGATGGAGTACTCTACTATTACCTTGATAAGTGGGGCTCCAATAATACTCTGGAAGTTCAATCCAATGAAAGATAAAGCAGAGCACCTGACTGATAAGCAGTTCACCACACTAAACCTTTGTTTCCTACACTACTAGAGCACTATGGTTGAGTGTGTATCATTCACAAATGCACTGCAGTTACTTGGCTAAATTACTCCAACAGAATCTCTCAAAACCGCTGACCTAACACAAAAAAGGAAAAGGGTAAAATGCACATGGAAACACCAGCACTTGCCAGTTCCACTTCAAGTTGCTCTCCACCCTGAACTGGAAATATATCACCAGTCCTTCACTGACACTGGGTCCAAATCCTGGAACTCCCAACTCAACAGAACTGTGGGAGCACCTTCACCAGAAGGACAGCAGCAGTTCAAGAAAGGAACTCACCATCACGTTCTGGGGCAACAATTAAGATCAACACTTGCTGGCTAATAAAAATCAGGAGTGGTCTCTTTTAGCCATATTGATATCCTATTTAACTGCAAGCTGAGCTTCCAGCTTCATCTTCTCTCTTTCATCCATATTCATCGCTGAGTCCCCGTTAGCTGAGCTGCTGTTAAAACCCTGAAGCATGTGTCATAAGCATCAGGCTCCCCTGGCCAGTGTTCTATCATTCACTCATCTAACCTTTGTTCTTCTAAAGCGTTGTTGCCTGCAACCCATCCTGCACCACCTTAGTCACTCATCTTCCCGGTAATCTAAATTGCACTTGATCCACTTACCACCAAAGTTTAAAATACTTGGCTTTATGTTCAAATCTCTGTGGTTAGTCTCAATTGCTGTGACTTTCTTCAGTCACTCAGTCCACCCAGAGCACTGCAATCCACCAGTTCTGGGCCCTGATCCAAACCTATTGTCTTTGCACATCATGTTTAGCAGTATGTTCAATTGTCCTGCTCCTAGGTTCTGGAATTACCTACCTAAACTTTTGCCACTCTACCATTCTTCCCACATTGAAATCCCTAAAAAAAGCTTTTGTTAACCAAGTTCTTAGTTGTCACTCTTCTTCTTTGGTCCAATGTCACTTTTTGTCTGGTTATATTTATACTAAAGTGCTGCTATATAAAAGCAAGGTGTTGTCAGTAGGTTCACTAATCCCCCCACAAAGAATTAAACAGTTGTTGGCTCAGGTATGAACGTAACAGCAAAACTTACTCTTTTTATTTCAGCTATGAAAGTTGTGGCAATTTTTAATGAAAGAGTTGGATGCCAAATAATTCAACATAGCTGTGGTATTTGAATCCAACAAAGGAAATATTCTCCCTGATCCTCCTGTCAGCTGTCAAATATTTAGTGGAAAAACGGTGGAGACCCCATTTACAGGGTGTAAGCAGAATGACCAGCATGTTTCTATGCTGTACAACCCTGTAACTCCACAGCTCTATGGTATTGTTCTACAGATTTACGGAAGCTGAACAAAAGATCTCCTTGGAAATTCCCAATGCAAGATGTTGACTAAATGTTCCATTTGATCTTTTTTTAAAATGTTTACTTCACTGTTATAATTCAGGAATCCACCTTGTGCCTGCTATACAACTCAATAAGATGCTGGCTGATCTTTTACCTCAGCACCACTTTCTTGCGCTAACCGCATACCCCTTAAATTCCTCAATTTTCAAAAAATCTATTGATGTCTGTCTTGATTACATTCAGCGATTTAGTCTCCACAGCTCCATGAATAAATGCAAACGTTGTTCACAGTAACTTTAGCACAATCATCTGTAATGTCGAGGCCAATAATTCCACTGCCTAGACTGCTCTAGAATGTCCGGAGAGTATTTCTTGCTACATAGTGGCTCAGTACCTCACAGAAACAGGAATCCTGCCACTTCACCCACTTGAATCAGAGCACTGTAAGCTGTAATAAGCTTTTCTGTTGCTCTCAGGCATCCCTAATAATTATGGGGGTCAGCTAAAGATTCAGAGTAGAGGATGAGAATTTACGCACTTAGAGAGGTGTGAAACTTTGGAGTTTGCTCTCATTTGCTGCAAGTACTGTGGTCATTTGTCTAAAGCAAGCTTATTTGGGCCCTGTATGTGACTTCTGATCTAATGCCTTACTCAGACATTCCTTATTTCTCTCTTCTGGTTTAGCAGTCTAGAAACTCACCCCTGGTCAGTTGAACAATGCATCTGATTGTTCTCTAAGGAGATTTGATAGAGGTGCACACACTGCAAATGGTTTAGGAAAAATAGCGAGTGGGAAACTATCCCCATTAGCAGATATTTCACCAACTAGATGGGAAACAGATTAAAAATTGTGGGCAAAAGGAAAATCCTTCAGTAGTTATGGTCTCACTGCCTGGGTAGCTTCCAGGAGAACAATATGTAGCATTGTGGGGAGAGGGTGGAGAAATGGGATTGATGGGATTGTCCCACTAAGAGTTGACATAAAGTCCGGGAGCTGAAGGGCCTCCAGCTGTGCCAAAATGATGATGCAACATGACCTTTGCCTAGAGCTGCCCAGCAGGAAGAAAAGACAGAGGAATGAAGCAGGTAGCCTTTTCTGGCCATGTTGCAATGGTCTTGCAGTTTCAATGAGATACCTGAGTTGGATCATGAAGGCTTAGGTAATGAGACCTTCAGGATGACTTGGACATCTTTCTGGCGTGGAATGATAAGTGGCAAGTAATGTTCCAGTCACATACATGTGAAGCAATGAGCACTTCCAACATCAGAAAGACTAAATTTTTTCCCTTGATTTTTAGTGGCATTACCATTATCAAATCCCAACCACTAACACTGGATTTTTACTATTGGCCAAAAAGTTACCTAAAGCAGACTCATAAATACTGTGGCTATGAGCAGTCAGAGATTGGGTATTCTGCAATAAATATCTTGAGTACCACCAATTACAAGGGATATTTTAGAAGTATGAATGGAATACTGCCCAATGAAATCAATATTTGGAAGTTATGTGTATCCTGATGAAAGACTATTGATCAGAAATGTTAACCTTGTTTCCCTCGCCACAGAAGATGTGTGACCTGTTAAGTACTTCCAGCATTTCCTGTCTTTATTTCAGTTTGCCAGCATCTGCAGATCTTTGGTTTTGGGCACATCTTTCAGTGCTATCTGACTTGTTCCTTCCCTTCTTGACCTTCATAAAAATAAATACTTTCTCTTTCACACCTTATGGCTTTCATGCAATCCTGAAACCAAGTAGACCATGAAAATCTGAAACATTCATTCCGTTCCACTAAGACATAAGTGTCAGTGTTCCATGCAAGGGATAAATATCCATTGAGTCATCAAATACACTTATGTACATTTGGAATTTAATTTCTATTTCTACCCAATAAAAGTGAAATTTTAAATCCATCCTCCAAGTGGATCATGGTCAACTTAATGCCCTTTTTCTGGCACTAGGTAGTTTTAGGAATATGCACCTAACTTGAGCAGACACTTCTGGGTACTGATGTACACAGTGGCATTTTGCAGGAGTCAGAATCCCTAAGGTGAAGGAGTGCGTCATGCTGCTGGACTGAGCAATGGCCTAGCATTCTTTGTCAAACATCCGGCAGAAGCAACTTTAAAAACAAGAGTATTAAGAATGTTTTGGAACACTGACACACACTTTCTCACACTAGCAGTTTCCCAAGCTACCACTCCAACGATTTATTTCTTCATTTGCTTGTATACACCAACAATTTAATTCTTCATTGGCTGGAACATAGCAAGCTACAGCCGGAATTCTGATTTTCCAGGAATCTATTCACCTACATTTAACTGAGGTCTTAGTAAAGTGGATGAGGGTCCACATCTTCCACATCTGTGCATAGATCCCAATGGATGGCTGCTTGGGTGTTAAAAGTTTCCCTGAACATCATTCCAAATATTGTACATAAGCTGGTATTCAGGAAAATTCTTCTTAGGCAATCTCTCGGGATCGAGGCCGGCGTGCTTGCAATCGTTTTTTGTCGGTTCTGAGGTAGCTGATGAGCTGAGTGTGGGAACAGCAGATTCTTCCACAGATGAAACAGGTTGGTGGTGGTCAGAGTTCGCTTTGCAGCATACACAGAGCTCCTGTGTGCTCCTAAGATTCTCAAATGCTGTTTCTCCACTTTGAATGGGACAGAAATTCCCAGGAGTCAGTGGGATTGTTGCACTTTTCCAAGGAGGATTTGAGTACATCCTTGAATCTTTCTCTCGACCTGCCTATTAACATCTTCCCATGACAGAGTGCAGAATGGAGCATCTGTTTTAGGGGTCTGGTGTTGGTCTGACCTGATATAGCTGAGGATATTCGTCTGGGAGAGGACACTGACACTGGTTAACTTGTCCTTCCAGTGAATTCAGGGGATATCTGGAGGCAGTGCCTTGAGGTGTCTGCCGCAGGTGGCCAAAGTCTCAGAAGCACACAGGAAGGCAGGGAATCAATATTGCCCAGTAGACCATGGGTTTTGTTCCAGGGTTGAGGTTTTGATATTCAAGTATTAAAAGCTGTGTTGACACATTGAAAGCACTGGGGAATTTCATCACTGATCCCTCTCTTTGCCAAGAGGTGAGTCTTGAGATATGGGAAGTGGACCATGTTTTCCAGTGTCTTATTGTGAATTAGTATTGGTATATTATTGTCACTTGTACCGAGGTACAGTAAAAAACTTGCCTTACAAACCAATTGTACAGGTCAATTCATTACACAGTGCAGTTACAATGACTTAGTACAGAGTGCATTGATGTAGTACAGGTAAAAAAAATAACAGTATAGAGTAAAGTGTCACAGCTACAGCTACAGAGGAAGTGCAGTGCAATAAGGTGCAAGGTCACAATAAGGTAGATTGTGAGGTCACAGTCCATCTCAATGAATAGGGGAACCGTTCAATAGTCTTATCGCAGTGGGGTAGAAGCTGTCCTTAAGTCTGGTGGTACGTGCCCTCAGGCTCCTGTATCTTCTACCCGATGGAAGAGGA